>CM061552.1:167446446-167657722 GCA_030864225.1 Capsicum baccatum var. pendulum
TTTGTTAATTAGTTCTAAGACCAAGTAAGGGAAACCAAGAATCAACAATTAGCAACCAAAGAATATCCTAAGTTGAGCTTATAGTGACATGGTAGCATGCAATGGCCCCACACGTTCTTCTTCTCTTCGGATTTATATATATATATATATATTTTTTGTCTTGCTTTAATATTCACACAACTTGTGATAAATTGAAAAGTGTTTTGGTGGGAAAACTAAAATTTTGAAGTCTTAACTCTTTTTCAAACTCAAGAAAGTGGGTTTGGTTGACAATTTCCACAAAACAAGGTTCCTTGATTTAGGGGAAGTGATTGACAAGGCTACAAAGTGATGGGTGCAAGTCTTTCACAATCAACTTTATAACTTTACCACTTGAGCACACAACAAGATGAATACTTCAACAAGATGAACAAGATGACAAGTTCAAAAGATGAACACTTCACAACTTCTTAGCACATAAACACACAACCACCGATTTGCTTTTGGTTATCAACACATACAACTTTCGGCCACTTCAAGTCACTACACAATCTTCAATTTTTCAAGCTCAACTTTCGGATCTAGACACCTTAGTGTTGGTGAGAAAGAAACCAACACTAGAAACTCACTAAACAAGCAAAATAACACCTAGATCTAAGCATACAACACCATTCTCGGTTTTTAACTTTTAGTGGACAGATTTCGGATTTTTTTTTTTGTAGTTTGTTTAGTCCGTGAGCTAGCCCAAGATGGGTTGTGTTGGAACACAACCGGTCTTGCTTTGATACCAAATGATACAAGATCAAGCCAACAACAACAAGAGTTCGGATTTCAGTCCAACAACTCAAGAACAACAAGTTTTAGTTTTTCGGTTTTTCAGCTTACAACACAAGAGATAGTTTCGGTTTTCAATCCACAATCCGAGAACAACAAGTGATACAACGATGCTAGTGAATCGAAACAAGCCCCACACGGCTTCACTAGACTTTCAAGATAAACAAAAGCAACACAACAACAACAAGATAAAGAAAGATAGATAACTTGACATATAACATTCAAGAAACTAAGAACCCTAACATCAAGAGAGGACCCTAAGTCTAATGAATATAAACACCAAGTTCTTACGAGGACCAAGAGGCACTCACAACCTCAAAACCCTTGTTTCTAGCCAAAGAGACAACACAAGTATCCCTCTACTTGTGAGATCTAGGGACGGCTTCTTGGAGAAGAAGAGAGAGGAAAATGTTTTGTGTTTTAGGTTACAAATTTCAGCTTTCAAAGACTAAGGGATATCTCACTATGATGTTCTATTTATACTACAACAAAAGGAGTTAAAAGACCCATCCGCCCTTGCTTTCTTGTGGCATCCTTGGGGATTAGTTTATTACACTTTAGGACCCCTCTTCACACATAAAAACGTTTAGGTCCTTGGTTGGTTCGAACAACAACTCACACACGACCATTTGCATGAACAAAGCTTGGAGTGTTTGTAATTCCCGAGCTTGGATTCGTGTGAAAGGTCGTGTACCTGTGGGGGTTGCCTTAACCGTATCACCACCGGAATATCAAGTGCACAACACTTTCAACGTTGGTGATCTCTCCCTCGTGGATGCGGTTGAAGATGACCACCCGCTGAATTTGAGGTCAAATTCCTCTCAAGATGGAGAGGATGATACGGTTGGGGCAGCCTCCACAAGTACACGACCCTTCACACGAAGCCAATCCCGGGAATTACAAAAACTCCAAGCTTTGTTCATGCAAATGGCCGTGTATGAGTTGGTGATTGAACCAGCCAAGGACCTAAATGTTTTTATGTGTGAAGAGAGGTCTTAATGTGTAATAAGCTACTTTTCAAGGTTGGCACAAGAAGCAAGGGAGGATGGGTCATTTTACCCCTTTATTTGTAGTATAAATAGACCATGTTAGAGGGCTAAGCTTAGTTTTTTCAGATTTCAGAAATTGTAAAACCTAAAACACAAAACTTTCTTCTCTGTTCCTCTCAAAGGAAGCCGCCTCCATCAGCTCACAAGTAGAGGAATACTTGTGTTGTATCTTTGGCTAGAAACAAGGGTTTTGAGGTTGTTGAGCACCTCTTGGTCCTCGTAAGAACTTGGTGTTTCCATTCATTAGATTTAGGGTCCTATCTTGTGATACAATAATAAACCAACAACACCAAGATCTTCAAAGGAGACTCGGATTTCAGTTTAACAACTCAAGAACAACCAGTTTTTAGTTTCTGTTTTTCAGCAACAACACAAGAAAACAAGATAGGAAACAAATGCTATTGAATCGAAAGAGCCCCACACGGCTTCACTAGGCTTTAAGATAACAAAATCAGCAACAACAACAAGATAATGAAAGATAGATAACTTGACATAAAACATTCAAGAAAACTAAGAACCCTACTTCAAGAGAAGGACCCGAAATCTGCTGAATGTAAACACCAAGTTCTTACGAGGACCAAGAGGTACTTAACAACCTCAAAACCCTTGTTTCTAGCCAAAGATACAACACAAGTATCCCTCTACTTGTGAGCTGTTGGAGGCGGCTCCAAAGAGTGGAAATGAGAGAGAAATGTTATGTGTTTTAGGTTACAAATTCTGAAATCTGAAAAACTGCTCACCAACTCTCTAATATGTCCTATTTATAGTACAAACAAAAAGGCTAAAAGGCCCATCCGCCCCTTGCCTATTGGGCCAGCCTTGGAGGCTAGTTTATTGTCCATTAAGACCCCTTCTTCACACATAAAAGGCCCATCCGCCCCTTGCCTTTTGGGCCAGCCTTGGAGACTAGTTTATGGCCCATTAAGACCCCTCTTCACACATAAAACGTTCAGGTCCTTGGCTGGTTCAATCACCAACTCACACACGGCCATTTGCATGAACAAAGCTTGGAGTTTTTGTAATTCCCGAGCTTGGCTTCGTGTGAAGGGTCGTGTACTTGTGGAGGCTGCCCCAACCGTATCATGTATCATCTAGGTGCGGCCATGGTGTGTAAATACACCATGGTAATGTCCAAAATGCCCCGTGAGTCCTCACTCTTAAATGCTCCAAGCAACCTTCCATACGCGAGATTGCTTTAAGTTACGCTCAAAACGGGTCCTCCATGCATGTCCTTGTATTATCGAGGAGTCCAATTCTTGAGCCTCTATGTGTTGGCCTCCAAAGATGTCATCGAAAGACAAGATGGCCATTTGTCCCGTATCATCCTCCCCTTCTTGAAAAGGATTCGACCTCGAATCCAAACCTTGCAAAACCGAAGAGAGGACAAACAAATACAAACTCCTCATGGCATGAGGGTTAGGGTTAGCATAACAAATCATCTCAACATGCCAAGGTTGCACATATTTGCAATATAACCAAGAATCCTTTGCAAGGAATATTAAAAACTCAACAAAAGCTGCACAAAGGATTTGGTTATAGGATACATCAAGAGTGACACTTTGCTTGTCATGTAGACCAAGCAACAAGTTTGGTGCACCAACATCACCATTTCTAAATTTGGCACCGGGTTCAAATAGGAAACGTAGCCATAGACACGGGTCTCGACAACACTCCCCTTTCCCGTGGTCTACACCCAAACTAAATGACATTCTCCCTACAATAACATACATATATGATCCAAGGCAAATGGGGAGTAGAGAAAAGTATCACTCCAATCGACTTCTACTAAGGTGCTCTCACGTGTGTACTCACTAATAGTCTCCCAATAATCACCATGAGTATTCTCAACAAGGAAATCACACAAAGTAGAAGAAGAGGTAGCTTTCGCCACTACACATTCCTTACCCTTAAGAGGACTCTCATCTTCCAAGAAGTGATTTCCCTCTTTAGGAGGAATATTGTCACACCATAGTGGGTTAGCATATAGGCTATAGCTTCCAAGGCAAGCTATGCCATCATTGTCACCACTAGGTTCATTAGGAGTGTTCAAGTCATCTTCAAACAAGACATTGTACCTAATAAGAGTGTGATCTACCTCATGGACATAATTGGAACCAACAAGTTCCTCACTCGCTAAATGATCAATATCAAGTTTCAAGGATGTTTCAAACACAATATTACCCCAAGAAGAGCTCTCGGGTTCATGCTCACTTTGATCAACATTTTCAACATCATCACACACTTGAGGTTCATTAATTACATCATACACATCCTCAAGTGGTGGATAAATTTCACACATAAGTTGATCAACACAAATTTCAGAAGATAATGTACTTTCATTCAACATAATGGTTTCAACACAAGGTGGACATAGATCGATCTTACAAGAAGAGTCTATTCGGTCATCAATAGGATCAACTAGTGTATCCACACTCATAACATGTACATCATCATCAAGTGGCAAAGAAATAATACACTCACCTATAGGCAAACTACAACTCACACTCAATGGGCTACTAGCCACACAATTATCATTCACATGTACAAACGTGTAAGAGTTTGCCATTTTACCTTGAAGTCCTTGAGTAGATTCTTCTTTGTCGTGGTGTGACGGTCCTCCAAAAGCTTGGGCAGCAACTTTCTTTTGGCATTGTTCTTCTTCGCTTTCCATGTTGCTACCTACACAAATGTCCTTAGAAATAGAAGGACAAACAATGTTAGCATGGTTTGGTGGTAATCCTCTTACTTTGCTCCACACAACCTCTCCTTTTTTCACTCTCGGATTACCACCTTTCACTTCCTTACTCCTCTCAATCTTTTGTCTCTCATAATAATTCGGATTGGAGTAGGTAGGAACTTCTTTTTGCGGCCCGGGCAGAATGTACGTCTCGAGGCAATTTCCCCATCGGTCTCTTACAATATTAGGCCAATTTTGCATATTTGGTACTTTATGTTGTGCAAACCAATCGGCGCCTAAACTCACATGACCATAGGTTATGGGAAAAACATCACACCACACCTCCTCATGGTAATTAAATTGGGAGAAGACAACTTTTACCCTCTCGGTAACCTTAAACCTATCCAAGAAGTATGGAACAAGTAAAGGCTCACAAAATAACCCCAAGTAATCAACCATGGATAGAACAATGTAGTTTCTATAGTACCTATCATTTAACACAACGAGGCAGCCCGGTATCCCACAAATGGTCACCTTTCCGGAGTGTACACTCCTTCTCGGATCAACATTGTAAAGCACATGAGTACCCCTCGGTTTTGGAGATGTATATCCTCTTCTTCCCATTGGACAACCTACACTATAGCTAGTATAACCATTCTCACTATATCGACCTTGATAAGAAGTACTACAAGGTGGGGAATATGAATCTCCACACTCCTCACGTGTACTCTCATCATAGCTCTCATAAGGTTTACGAATGATAGGGTGATACCTAACGCCAAACCTAGGTTCGGAGTGGGGAGTGCAAGACTCCTCACATGTCCCAACTTCATCATAAGATCCATCACGAGGTCCTACATCATCTCCAAAGTCACCATAAGCACTAGGCACTTCATTCACCTCATTTTCTCCCTCAAAACAGTAATTCTCAAATCTGCCTATGTTTTGCCCATGGCTATTTTCATAGCCTCCGCAATCTCCCTCAACGTCGTAGCCATAAAAACCCTCACTACAATCATAGCCACCCATATTGTAGTCTCAATAATCCCCGGCTATCAAAGTCATTTTCCTCTTATATCACCCCTTAAACCTACAAAATGAACAAACAATATTAGTAGTAAAGCTCCTTCCATCGTCAAGGTATTAGCCGCTTTAGTTCATCACAAGTCGTGTTCCACAAGTGTTGTATAATTGGCTAGTAACCGTGAGATGTTAAGGTATGAGTAAGCTCTTGCCCGGAATGGATTCTTGTTTGAAGACTCAAAGAATTCTTGCCGGACTAGAGTCAAAAATCAGCAATTCGTTCAAACGAATAAAAGCACTCAAATAATCGTTGACACGAACAAACGGTTCAAGGAACTAGTTGACAACCTAGTAGGAAAGTACTAGTTTGTTAATTAGTTCTAGGACCAAGTAAGGGAGACCAAGAATCAATAATTAGAAACCAAGACTATCCTAAGTTGAGCTTATAGCGACGTGGTAGCATGCAATGGTCCCACACGTTGTGCTACTCTCGGTTTTTCTCTTTCTTTCTCCTTTTTTTTTTTTTTTTTTGTTCGGTTTTGTGTTAAGATTCACACAACTTGTTATAGTTTGAAAAGTGTTTTGGTGGGAAAACTAAAATCTTGTAGTCTTTTACCCCTTTTCAATCTCAAGAAAGTGGGGTTTGGTAGACAAATCCCACAAAACAAGGCTCCTTGAATTAGGGAAAGTGATTGACAAGACTACAAAGTGATGGGTGCAAGTCTTTCACAACACTTTATAGCTTGTCTTCCACTTGATCACACAACAAGATGAACCATATGAACAAGTTCAAAAGATGAACACTTCCATAAACTTCATCAACTTCTTTAGCACATAACATACAACCACCGATTTTCATTTGGTTAGCAACAACATACAACTTTCGGCCACTTCAAGTCACTACACAATATTCAAGTTTTTCAAGCTCAACTTTCGGATCTAGACTCCTTAGTGTTGGTGAGAAAGAAACCAACACTAGAAACTCACTAAACAAGCAAAATAACACCTAGGTCTAAACATATAACATCATTCTCGGTTTTCAACTTCTTGTGGGCAGATTTAAGAATTTTTTTTTTTTTTTTTGTTTAAGCCGAGAACTTGCCCAAGATGGGTTATGTTGGAACACAACCGGTCTTGCTTTGATACCAAATGATACAATAATAAACCAACAACACCAAGATCTTCAAAGGAGACTCGGATTTCAGTTTAACAACTCAAGAACAACCAGTTTTTAGTTTCTGTTTTTCAGCAACAACACAAGAAAACAAGATAGGAAACAAATGCTATTGAATCGAAAGAGCCCCACACGGCTTCACTAGGCTTTAAGATAACAAAATCAGCAACAACAACAAGATAATGAAAGATAGATAACTTGACATAAAACATTCAAGAAAACTAAGAACCCTACTTCAAGAGAAGGACCCGAAATCTGCTGAATGTAAACACCAAGTTCTTACGAGGACCAAGAGGTACTTAACAACCTCAAAACCCTTGTTTCTAGCCAAAGATACAACACAAGTATCCCTCTACTTGTGAGCTGTTGGAGGCGGCTCCAAAGAGTGGAAATGAGAGAGAAATGTTATGTGTTTTAGGTTACAAATTCTGAAATCTGAAAAACTGCTCACCAACTCTCTAATATGTCCTATTTATAGTACAAACAAAAAGGCTAAAAGGCCCATCCGCCCCTTGCCTATTGGGCCAGCCTTGGAGGCTAGTTTATTGTCCATTAAGACCCCTTCTTCACACATAAAAGGCCCATCCGCCCCTTGCCTTTTGGGCCAGCCTTGGAGACTAGTTTATGGCCCATTAAGACCCCTCTTCACACATAAAACGTTCAGGTCCTTGGCTGGTTCAATCACCAACTCACACACGGCCATTTGCATGAACAAAGCTTGGAGTTTTTGTAATTCCCGAGCTTGGCTTCGTGTGAAGGGTCGTGTACTTGTGGAGGCTGCCCCAACCGTATCATGTATCATCTAGGTGCGGCCATGGTGTGTAAATACACCATGGTAATGTCCAAAATGCCCCGTGAGTCCTCACTCTTAAATGCTCCAAGCAACCTTCCATACGCGAGATTGCTTTAAGTTACGCTCAAAACGGGTCCTCCATGCATGTCCTTGTATTATCGAGGAGTCCAATTCTTGAGCCTCTATGTGTTGGCCTCCAAAGATGTCATCGAAAGACAAGATGGCCATTTGTCCCGTATCATCCTCCCCTTCTTGAAAAGGATTCGACCTCGAATCCAAACCTTGCAAAACCGAAGAGAGGACAAACAAATACAAACTCCTCATGGCATGAGGGTTAGGGTTAGCATAACAAATCATCTCAACATGCCAAGGTTGCACATATTTGCAATATAACCAAGAATCCTTTGCAAGGAATATTAAAAACTCAACAAAAGCTGCACAAAGGATTTGGTTATAGGATACATCAAGAGTGACACTTTGCTTGTCATGTAGACCAAGCAACAAGTTTGGTGCACCAACATCACCATTTCTAAATTTGGCACCGGGTTCAAATAGGAAACGTAGCCATAGACACGGGTCTCGACAACACTCCCCTTTCCCGTGGTCTACACCCAAACTAAATGACATTCTCCCTACAATAACATACATATATGATCCAAGGCAAATGGGGAGTAGAGAAAAGTATCACTCCAATCGACTTCTACTAAGGTTCTCTCACGTGTGTACTCACTAATAGTCTCCCAATAATCACCATGAGTATTCTCAACAAGGAAATCACACAAAGTAGAAGAAGAGGTAGCTTTCGCCACTACACATTCCTTACCCTTAAGAGGACTCTCATCTTCCAAGAAGTGATTTCCCTCTTTAGGAGGAATATTGTCACACCATAGTGGGTTAGCATATAGGCTATAGCTTCCAAGGCAAGCTATGCCATCATTGTCACCACTAGGTTCATTAGGAGTGTTCAAGTCATCTTCAAACAAGACATTGTACCTAATAAGAGTGTGATCTACCTCATGGACATAATTGGAACCAACAAGTTCCTCACTCGCTAAATGATCAATATCAAGTTTCAAGGATGTTTCAAACACAATATTACCCCAAGAAGAGCTCTCGGGTTCATGCTCACTTTGATCAACATTTTCAACATCATCACACACTTGAGGTTCATTAATTACATCATACACATCCTCAAGTGGTGGATAAATTTCACACATAAGTTGATCAACACAAATTTCAGAAGATAATGTACTTTCATTCAACATAATGGTTTCAACACAAGGTGGACATAGATCGATCTTACAAGAAGAGTCTATTCGGTCATCAATAGGATCAACTAGTGTATCCACACTCATAACATGTACATCATCATCAAGTGGCAAAGAAATAATACACTCACCTATAGGCAAACTACAACTCACACTCAATGGGCTACTAGCCACACAATTATCATTCACATGTACAAACGTGTAAGAGTTTGCCATTTTACCTTGAAGTCCTTGAGTAGATTCTTCTTTGTCGTGGTGTGACGGTCCTCCAAAAGCTTGGGCAGCAACTTTCTTTTGGCATTGTTCTTCTTCGCTTTCCATGTTGCTACCTACACAAATGTCCTTAGAAATAGAAGGACAAACAATGTTAGCATGGTTTGGTGGTAATCCTCTTACTTTGCTCCACACAACCTCTCCTTTTTTCACTCTCGGATTACCACCTTTCACTTCCTTACTCCTCTCAATCTTTTGTCTCTCATAATAATTCGGATTGGAGTAGGTAGGAACTTCTTTTTGCGGCCCGGGCAGAATGTACGTCTCGAGGCAATTTCCCCATCGGTCTCTTACAATATTAGGCCAATTTTGCATATTTGGTACTTTATGTTGTGCAAACCAATCGGCGCCTAAACTCACATGACCATAGGTTATGGGAAAAACATCACACCACACCTCCTCATGGTAATTAAATTGGGAGAAGACAACTTTTACCCTCTCGGTAACCTTAAACCTATCCAAGAAGTATGGAACAAGTAAAGGCTCACAAAATAACCCCAAGTAATCAACCATGGATAGAACAATGTAGTTTCTATAGTACCTATCATTTAACACAACGAGGCAGCCCGGTATCCCACAAATGGTCACCTTTCCGGAGTGTACACTCCTTCTCGGATCAACATTGTAAAGCACATGAGTACCCCTCGGTTTTGGAGATGTATATCCTCTTCTTCCCATTGGACAACCTACACTATAGCTAGTATAACCATTCTCACTATATCGACCTTGATAAGAAGTACTACAAGGTGGGGAATATGAATCTCCACACTCCTCACGTGTACTCTCATCATAGCTCTCATAAGGTTTACGAATGATAGGGTGATACCTAACGCCAAACCTAGGTTCGGAGTGGGGAGTGCAAGACTCCTCACATGTCCCAACTTCATCATAAGATCCATCACGAGGTCCTACATCATCTCCAAAGTCACCATAAGCACTAGGCACTTCATTCACCTCATTTTCTCCCTCAAAACAGTAATTCTCAAATCTGCCTATGTTTTGCCCATGGCTATTTTCATAGCCTCCGCAATCTCCCTCAACGTCGTAGCCATAAAAACCCTCACTACAATCATAGCCACCCATATTGTAGTCTCAATAATCCCCGGCTATCAAAGTCATTTTCCTCTTATATCACCCCTTAAACCTACAAAATGAACAAACAATATTAGTAGTAAAGCTCCTTCCATCGTCAAGGTATTAGCCGCTTTAGTTCATCACAAGTCGTGTTCCACAAGTGTTGTATAATTGGCTAGTAACCGTGAGATGTTAAGGTATGAGTAAGCTCTTGCCCGGAATGGATTCTTGTTTGAAGACTCAAAGAATTCTTGCCGGACTAGAGTCAAAAATCAGCAATTCGTTCAAACGAATAAAAGCACTCAAATAATCGTTGACACGAACAAACGGTTCAAGGAACTAGTTGACAACCTAGTAGGAAAGTACTAGTTTGTTAATTAGTTCTAGGACCAAGTAAGGGAGACCAAGAATCAATAATTAGAAACCAAGACTATCCTAAGTTGAGCTTATAGCGACGTGGTAGCATGCAATGGTCCCACACGTTGTGCTACTCTCGGTTTTTCTCTTTCTTTCTCCTTTTTTTTTTTTTTTTTTTTGTTCGGTTTTGTGTTAAGATTCACACAACTTGTTATAGTTTGAAAAGTGTTTTGGTGGGAAAACTAAAATCTTGTAGTCTTTTACCCCTTTTCAATCTCAAGAAAGTGGGGTTTGGTAGACAAATCCCACAAAACAAGGCTCCTTGAATTAGGGAAAGTGATTGACAAGACTACAAAGTGATGGGTGCAAGTCTTTCACAACACTTTATAGCTTGTCTTCCACTTGATCACACAACAAGATGAACCATATGAACAAGTTCAAAAGATGAACACTTCCATAAACTTCATCAACTTCTTTAGCACATAACATACAACCACCGATTTTCATTTGGTTAGCAACAACATACAACTTTCGGCCACTTCAAGTCACTACACAATATTCAAGTTTTTCAAGCTCAACTTTCGGATCTAGACTCCTTAGTGTTGGTGAGAAAGAAACCAACACTAGAAACTCACTAAACAAGCAAAATAACACCTAGGTCTAAACATATAACATCATTCTCGGTTTTCAACTTCTTGTGGGCAGATTTAAGAATTTTTTTTTTTTTTTTTGTTTAAGCCGAGAACTTGCCCAAGATGGGTTATGTTGGAACACAACCGGTCTTGCTTTGATACCAAATGATACAATAATAAACCAACAACACCAAGATCTTCAAAGGATACTCGGATTTCAGTTTAACAACTCAAGAACAACCAGTTTTTAGTTTCTGTTTTTCAGCAACAACACAAGAAAACAAGATAGGAAACAAATGCTATTGAATCGAAAGAGCCCCACACGGCTTCACTAGGCTTTAAGATAACAAAATCAGCAACAACAACAAGATAATGAAAGATAGATAACTTGACATAAAACATTCAAGAAAACTAAGAACCCTACTTCAAGAGAAGGACCCGAAATCTGCTGAATGTAAACACCAAGTTCTTACGAGGACCAAGAGGTACTTAACAACCTCAAAACCCTTGTTTCTAGCCAAAGATACAACACAAGTATCCCTCTACTTGTGAGCTGTTGGAGGCGGCTCCAAAGAGTGGAAATGAGAGAGAAATGTTATGTGTTTTAGGTTACAAATTCTGAAATCTGAAAAACTGCTCACCAACTCTCTAATATGTCCTATTTATAGTACAAACAAAAAGGCTAAAAGGCCCATCCGCCCCTTGCCTATTGGGCCAGCCTTGGAGGCTAGTTTATTGTCCATTAAGACCCCTTCTTCACACATAAAAGGCCCATCCGCCCCTTGCCTTTTGGGCCAGCCTTGGAGACTAGTTTATGGCCCATTAAGACCCCTCTTCACACATAAAACGTTCAGGTCCTTGGCTGGTTCAATCACCAACTCACACACGGCCATTTGCATGAACAAAGCTTGGAGTTTTTGTAATTCCCGAGCTTGGCTTCGTGTGAAGGGTCGTGTACTTGTGGAGGCTGCCCCAACCGTATCATGTATCATCTAGGTGCGGCCATGGTGTGTAAATACACCATGGTAATGTCCAAAATGCCCAGTGAGTCCTCACTCTTAAATGCTCCAAGCAACCTTCCATACGCGAGATTGCTTTAAGTTACGCTCAAAACGGGTCCTCCATGCATGTCCTTGTATTATCGAGGAGTCCAATTCTTGAGCCTCTATGTGTTGGCCTCCAAAGATGTCATCGAAAGACAAGATGGCCATTTGTCCCGTATCATCCTCCCCTTCTTGAAAAGGATTCGACCTCGAATCCAAACCTTGCAAAACCGAAGAGAGGACAAACAAATACAAACTCCTCATGGCATGAGGGTTAGGGTTAGCATAACAAATCATCTCAACATGCCAAGGTTGCACATATTTGCAATATAACCAAGAATCCTTTGCAAGGAATATTAAAAACTCAACAAAAGCTGCACAAAGGATTTGGTTATAGGATACATCAAGAGTGACACTTTGCTTGTCATGTAGACCAAGCAACAAGTTTGGTGCACCAACATCACCATTTCTAAATTTGGCACCGGGTTCAAATAGGAAACGTAGCCATAGACACGGGTCTCGACAACACTCCCCTTTCCCGTGGTCTACACCCAAACTAAATGACATTCTCCCTACAATAACATACATATATGATCCAAGGCAAATGGGGAGTAGAGAAAAGTATCACTCCAATCGACTTCTACTAAGGTGCTCTCACGTGTGTACTCACTAATAGTCTCCCAATAATCACCATGAGTATTCTCAACAAGGAAATCACACAAAGTAGAAGAAGAGGTAGCTTTCGCCACTACACATTCCTTACCCTTAAGAGGACTCTCATCTTCCAAGAAGTGATTTCCCTCTTTAGGAGGAATATTGTCACACCATAGTGGGTTAGCATATAGGCTATAGCTTCCAAGGCAAGCTATGCCATCATTGTCACCACTAGGTTCATTAGGAGTGTTCAAGTCATCTTCAAACAAGACATTGTACCTAATAAGAGTGTGATCTACCTCATGGACATAATTGGAACCAACAAGTTCCTCACTCGCTAAATGATCAATATCAAGTTTCAAGGATGTTTCAAACACAATATTACCCCAAGAAGAGCTCTCGGGTTCATGCTCACTTTGATCAACATTTTCAACATCATCACTGATACAAGATCAAAACCACAACAACAAGATCTCGGAACAACACAAGAATCACAACTTTCAGTTTCGGTTTCAGCAAGAAACCGAGAGCTACAAAACTGTTTTCAGCTTTCTGTTTTCAGTTTTCAGCAAGAATGCAAACTGTTTTTGTTATGTTTTCCAGATTTTTCAGCACAACAACAAGAAGAACAAGATGGATACAAATGCTAGTGAATCGAAAGAGCCACACCCGGCTTCACTAGACTTTAAGATAACAAGATGAACAACAAGAACAAGTTTCAGTTTTCAGTTTCAGACAACCCGAGAGAACAAACTGTTTTTGCATTTTCGGTTTTCATCAAGATGAACAATAGCAACAAGATAAAGTAAAGATAGATAACTTGACATACAATATTCAAGAAACTAAGAACCCTAACAACATGAGAGGACCCTAAGCCTAATGAATATTAACACCAAGTTCTTACGAGGACCAAGAAGCACCTTACAACCTCAAAACCCACGTTTCTAGCCAAAGATCCAACACAAGTGATTCCACACCTTGAGGGACAAGTTTCGGTTCTCCTCTTGAGAAAGAGAGAGAGAGTTTCTAAATGTTACAACTCTTTGGAGAGTGAAAATATCAATATCAAAGTAATGATCTGAAAAATGGCCCTAAGGCACCTATTTATACTACTCAAAAGGTGGTCAAATGACCCTTCTATCCTTCACAACATGGGCCGGCCTTGGAGGCTTAATTATGGCCCATTAAGACCTCCTTTCTTCACACATAAAAGGCCCATCCGCCCCTTGCCTTTTGGGCCATTGTTGGAGACTAGTTTAAGGCCCAAAACCGTGAGTCCTCACTCCTAGATGCTCCAAGCAATCTTCCATATGCGAGATGGCTTTGAATTATGCTCAAAACGGTCCTCCGTGCATGTTCTTGTATCAACGAGGTGAACAATTCTTAAGCCTCTACGTGTTGGCCTCCAAAAAATGTCGTCCAAAGATAGGGTGGCCCTTTGTCCCGTATCATCCTCCCCTTCTTGAAAAGGATTCGACCTCGAATCCAAACCTTGCAAAATCAAAAACAAAAGAAAAACAAGTACACATCCTCATGACATGAGGGTTAGGGTTAGTGCAACAAAATTCAATCTAACAAATAACATCATCATGCCAAGGTTGCACATATTTGCAATATAACCAAGAATCCTTTGGGTTGATCGTGGAAAGCTTAGTACAAATGTCACAAAGGAAGTGGCTATGATGAACATCAATAAATAATGAGCATGGACCGAGACAACTCCTACCATGCCCTAAGATGGTACCGGGATCAAATGGGAGAAGTAGCCATGGACATGGGTTTCGGCCAAGCTCACTTTTCCCCAAGGTGTCGTCCTCAAAATTAGGCATACCCCCTAGCCCATTAGGGGAAATGTCATGAGCACAAAGAGGGTAGAGAAAGGTGTCACACAAGCTAACTTCAGCTTTGGTATCCTTATGCATGTACTCACTAGCTTCAAGTCCATCACCACTAGTATGCTCAACATAGGAAACACATAAAGAAGAAGTAGATGGAATTTCTAAGCATGCACCACCTTTTATTTCAAGAGAATAATCCCCACATAGATATAAATCACCATGGGCAGCAAAGGAATCATTCACAAAAATATTTTTACAAGAACAATCATATCTCGGGTTTCCCAAATAATCAAGCAAATCATGGTCATCTTCACCCGATTGACTATTCCTTTTCACGACTACACATTCCCTACCCTTAAGAGTACTTTCATCTTCCAAGAAGAGATTTCCATCTTGAGGAGAAATGTTGTCACACCATAGTGGGTTAGCATATAGGCTATAGCTTCCAAGGCAAGCTATACCATCATTTTCACCACTAGGTTCATTAGGAATGTTTAAATCATCTTCAAACAAGACATTGTACCTAAAAAGAGTGTGATCTACCTTACGGACAGATTTGGAACAAGCAAGTTCCTCACTCTCTAAATGATCAATATCAAGTTTCAAGGATGTTTCAAACACAACGTTACCCCAAGAAGAGCTCTCGGGTTCATTCTCACTTTGATCAACATTTTCAACGTCATCACACACTTGAGGTTCATTAATTAAATCACACACGTCCTCAAGTGGTGGGTAATTTTCACACATAAGTTGATCAACACAAATTCCAGAAGATAATGTACTTTCATTCAACATAATGGTTTCAACACTAGGTGGACGTGAATCGATCTTACAAGAAGAGTCTATTCGGTCATCAATAGGATCAACTAGTGTATCCACACTCACAACATGTACATCATCATCAAGTGGCAAAGAAATAATACACTCACATATAGGCAAGCTACAACTCTCACTCAATGGGCTACTAGCCACACAATTATCATTCACATGTACAAAAGTGTAAGAGCTTGTCATTTTACCTTGAAGTCCTTGAGTAGATTCTTCTTTGTCATGGTGTGAAGGTCCTCCAAAAGTTTGGGCAGCAACTTTCTTTTGGCATTGTTCTTCTTCGCTTTCCATGTTGCGACCTACACACATGTCCTTAGAAATAGAAGGACAAACAATGTTAGCATGGTTTGGTGGTAATCCTCTTACTTCGCTCCACACAACCTCTCCTTTTTCCACTCTCGGATTACCACCTTTCACTCCCTTACTCCTCTCAATCTTTTGTCTCTCATAATAATTCGGATTGGAGTAGGTAGGAACTTCTCTTTGCGGCCCGGGCAGAATGTAAGTCTCGAGGCAATTTCCCCATCGGTCTCTCGCAATATTAGGCCAATTTTGCACATTTGGAACCTTATGTTGTGCAAACCAATCGGCGCCTAGACTCACATGACCATAGGTTATGGGAAAGACATCACACCACACCTCCTCATGGTAATTAAATTGGGAGAAGACAACCTTTACCCTCTCGGTAACCTTAAACCTGTCCAAGAAGTATGGAACAAGTAAAGGCTCACAAAATAACCCCAAGTAATCAACCATGGACGGAACAATGTAGTTTCTATAGTACTTATCGTCTAACACAACGAGGCAGCCCGGTATCCCACAAATGGTCACCTTTCCGGAGTGTACACTCCTTCTCGGATCAACATTGTAAGGCACATGAGTACCCCTCGATTTCGGAGATGTAGATCCTCTTCTTCCCATTGGACAACCTACACTATAGCTAGTATAACCATTCACACCATATCGAC
This sequence comes from Capsicum baccatum var. pendulum, assembly GCA_030864225.1. Lineage (NCBI taxonomy): Eukaryota > Viridiplantae > Streptophyta > Magnoliopsida > Solanales > Solanaceae > Capsicum > Capsicum baccatum. Next base: position 167,462,911 of record CM061552.1, read on the forward strand.
CTTGATAAGAAGTACTACAAGATGGAGAATATGAATCTTCACACTCCTCAAGTGTACTCTCATCATAACTCTCATAAGGTTTGCAAATGAAAGGGTTATACCTAACACCAAATCTAGGTTCGGAGTGGAGAGTGCAAGACTCCTCACATGTCCCAACTTCGTCATAATATCCATCACGAGGTACTACATCATTCCCAAAGTCACCATAAGCACTAGGCACTTCATTCACCTCATTTTCCCCCTCAAAACCGAAATCTTCAAATCTGCCTATGTTTTCACCATGGCCATTTTCATAGCCTCCGCAATCCTCCTCAACTTCGTAGCCATAAAAACCCTCACTACAATCATAGTCTCCCATATTGTAGTCACAATAATCCCCGGCTACCGAAGTCATTTTCCCCTTATGTCACCCTTCAAACCTACAAAAATGAACAAACAATATTAGTAGTAAAGCTCCTTCCATTGTCAAGGTATTAGCCGCTTAATCACCACAAGTTAGTGTTCCACAAGTGTTGAATAATTGGCTTAGTAACCGAGAAGTCTTAAGGCTCAAGCTAGCTCTTATCCGGAATGGATTCTTGTTCGAAAGACTCAAAGAAAATTCTGCCGGACTAGAATCAAAAATTCAGCAAGTCGTTCAAACGAATAAAAGCACACAATTAATCGTTGACACGAACAACGGCTCAAGGAACTAGTTGACAACCTAGTAGGAAAGTACTAGTTTGTTAATTAGTTCTAGGACCAGGCAAAGGAAACCAAGAATCAACAATTAGTAACAAAGAATTTATCCTAAGTTGAGCTTTAGTGACGCGGCATCAAGCAATGGCCCACACGTTTTTTTTTTTTCTCTTCGGGTTTAGGTATACATATATATTTTTTTTTGTCTTGAATTAATATTCACACAACTTGTAAGAAATTGAAAAGTGTTTTGGTGGGAAAACTTAAAATTTTGAAGTCTTGACTTTTGGTTCAATCTCAAGAAAGTGGGTTTGGTGGACAATTTCCACAAAACAAGGTTCCTTGATTTAAGGGAAGTGATTGACAAGTCCACAAATTGATAGGTGCATGTCTTTCACAATCAACTTTACAAGTTTACCTCTTGAGCACTCAATAAGATTAACACTCAACAAGAGGAACAACATGCACAAGTTCAAGAGATGAACACTTCACAAACTTCAACACCTCTTTAACACATAAACACAACCACCGATTTTTCTTTGGTCTTCAACAACATACAACTTTCGGCCACCCTTAAGTCACTACACAATCTTCAATTTTTCAAGCTCAACTTTCGGATCTAGACTCCTTAGTGTTGGTGAGAAAGAAACCAACACTAGAAACTCACTAAACAAGCAAAATAACAACTAGATCTAAACATATAACTCCATTCTCGGATTCAACTTTAATGGACAGATTTTTTTTTTCAGAAAATGTTCTTGGTGTAGTTTTGTTCAAGCCGAGAACTACTAGCCCAAGATGGGTTATGTTGGAACACAACCGGTCTTGCTTTGATACCAAATGATACAAGATCAAAACCACAACAACAAGATCTCGGAACAACACAAGAATCACAACTTTCAGTTTCGGTTTCAGCAAGAAACCGAGAGCTACAAAACTGTTTTCAGCTTTCTGTTTTCAGTTTTCAGCAAGAATGCAAACTGTTTTTGTTATGTTTTCCAGATTTTTCAGCACAACAACAAGAAGAACAAGATGGATACAAATGCTAGTGAATCGAAAGAGCCACACCCGGCTTCACTAGACTTTAAGATAACAAGATGAACAACAAGAACAAGTTTCAGTTTTCAGTTTCAGACAACCCGAGAGAACAAACTGTTTTTGCATTTTCGGTTTTCATCAAGATGAACAATAGCAACAAGATAAAGTAAAGATAGATAACTTGACATACAATATTCAAGAAACTAAGAACCCTAACAACATGAGAGGACCCTAAGCCTAATGAATATTAACACCAAGTTCTTACGAGGACCAAGAAGCACCTTACAACCTCAAAACCCACGTTTCTAGCCAAAGATCCAACACAAGTGATTCCACACCTTGAGGGACAAGTTTCGGTTCTCCTCTTGAGAAAGAGAGAGAGAGTTTCTAAATGTTACAACTCTTTGGAGAGTGAAAATATCAATATCAAAGTAATGATCTGAAAAATGGCCCTAAGGCACCTATTTATACTACTCAAAAGGTGGTCAAATGACCCTTCTATCCTTCACAACATGGGCCGGCCTTGGAGGCTTAATTATGGCCCATTAAGACCTCCTTTCTTCACACATAAAAGGCCCATCCGCCCCTTGCCTTTTGGGCCATTGTTGGAGACTAGTTTAAGGCCCAAAACCGTGAGTCCTCACTCCTAGATGCTCCAAGCAATCTTCCATATGCGAGATGGCTTTGAATTATGCTCAAAACGGTCCTCCGTGCATGTTCTTGTATCAACGAGGTGAACAATTCTTAAGCCTCTATGTGTTGGCCTCCAAAAAATGTCGTCCAAAGATAGGGTGGCCCTTTGTCCCGTATCAATCACACACTTGAGGTTCATTAATTACATCATACACATCCTCAAGTGGTGGATAAATTTCACACATAAGTTGATCAACACAAATTTCAGAAGATAATGTACTTTCATTCAACATAATGGTTTCAACACAAGGTGGACATAGATCGATCTTACAAGAAGAGTCTATTCGGTCATCAATAGGATCAACTAGTGTATCCACACTCATAACATGTACATCATCATCAAGTGGCAAAGAAATAATACACTCACCTATAGGCAAACTACAACTCACACTCAATGGGCTACTAGCCACACAATTATCATTCACATGTACAAACGTGTAAGAGTTTGCCATTTTACCTTGAAGTCCTTGAGTAGATTCTTCTTTGTCGTGGTGTGACGGTCCTCCAAAAGCTTGGGCAGCAACTTTCTTTTGGCATTGTTCTTCTTCGCTTTCCATGTTGCTACCTACACAAATGTCCTTAGAAATAGAAGGACAAACAATGTTAGCATGGTTTGGTGGTAATCCTCTTACTTTGCTCCACACAACCTCTCCTTTTTTCACTCTCGGATTACCACCTTTCACTTCCTTACTCCTCTCAATCTTTTGTCTCTCATAATAATTCGGATTGGAGTAGGTAGGAACTTCTTTTTGCGGCCCGGGCAGAATGTACGTCTCGAGGCAATTTCCCCATCGGTCTCTTACAATATTAGGCCAATTTTGCATATTTGGTACTTTATGTTGTGCAAACCAATCGGCGCCTAAACTCACATGACCATAGGTTATGGGAAAAACATCACACCACACCTCCTCATGGTAATTAAATTGGGAGAAGACAACTTTTACCCTCTCGGTAACCTTAAACCTATCCAAGAAGTATGGAACAAGTAAAGGCTCACAAAATAACCCCAAGTAATCAACCATGGATAGAACAATGTAGTTTCTATAGTACCTATCATTTAACACAACGAGGCAGCCCGGTATCCCACAAATGGTCACCTTTCCGGAGTGTACACTCCTTCTCGGATCAACATTGTAAAGAACATGAGTACCCCTCGGTTTTGGAGATGTATATCCTCTTCTTCCCATTGGACAACCTACACTATAGCTAGTATAACCATTCTCACTATATCGACCTTGATAAGAAGTACTACAAGGTGGGGAATATGAATCTCCACACTCCTCACGTGTACTCTCATCATAGCTCTCATAAGGTTTACGAATGATAGGGTGATACCTAACGCCAAACCTAGGTTCGGAGTGGGGAGTGCAAGACTCCTCACATGTCCCAACTTCATCATAAGATCCATCACGAGGTCCTACATCATCTCCAAAGTCACCATAAGCACTAGGCACTTCATTCACCTCATTTTCTCCCTCAAAACAGTAATTCTCAAATCTGCCTATGTTTTGCCCATGGCTATTTTCATAGCCTCCGCAATCTCCCTCAACGTCGTAGCCATAAAAACCCTCACTACAATCATAGCCACCCATATTGTAGTCTCAATAATCCCCGGCTATCAAAGTCATTTTCCTCTTATATCACCCCTTAAACCTACAAAATGAACAAACAATATTAGTAGTAAAGCTCCTTCCATCGTCAAGGTATTAGCCGCTTTAGTTCATCACAAGTCGTGTTCCACAAGTGTTGTATAATTGGCTAGTAACCGTGAGATGTTAAGGTATGAGTAAGCTCTTGCCCGGAATGGATTCTTGTTTGAAGACTCAAAGAATTCTTGCCGGACTAGAGTCAAAAATCAGCAATTCGTTCAAACGAATAAAAGCACTCAAATAATCGTTGACACGAACAAACGGTTCAAGGAACTAGTTGACAACCTAGTAGGAAAGTACTAGTTTGTTAATTAGTTCTAGGACCAAGTAAGGGAGACCAAGAATCAATAATTAGAAACCAAGACTATCCTAAGTTGAGCTTATAGCGACGTGGTAGCATGCAATGGTCCCACACGTTGTGCTACTCTCGGTTTTTCTCTTTCTTTCTCCTTTTTTTTTTTTTTTTTGTTCGGTTTTGTGTTAAGATTCACACAACTTGTTATAGTTTGAAAAGTGTTTTGGTGGGAAAACTAAAATCTTGTAGTCTTTTACCCCTTTTCAATCTCAAGAAAGTGGGGTTTGGTAGACAAATCCCACAAAACAAGGCTCCTTGAATTAGGGAAAGTGATTGACAAGACTACAAAGTGATGGGTGCAAGTCTTTCACAACACTTTATAGCTTGTCTTCCACTTGATCACACAACAAGATGAACCATATGAACAAGTTCAAAAGATGAACACTTCCATAAACTTCATCAACTTCTTTAGCACATAACATACAACCACCGATTTTCATTTGGTTAGCAACAACATACAACTTTCGGCCACTTCAAGTCACTACACAATATTCAAGTTTTTCAAGCTCAACTTTCGGATCTAGACTCCTTAGTGTTGGTGAGAAAGAAACCAACACTAGAAACTCACTAAACAAGCAAAATAACACCTAGATCTAAACATATAACATCATTCTCGGTTTTCAACTTCTTGTGGGCAGATTTCAGATTTTTTTTTTTTTTTGTTTAAGCCGAGAACTTGCCCAAGATGGGTTATGTTGGAACACAACCGGTCTTGCTTTGATTCCAAATGATACAATAATAAACCAACAACACCAAGATCTTCAAAGGAGACTCGGATTTCAGTTTAACAACTCAAGAACAACCAGTTTTTAGTTTCTGTTTTTCAGCAACAACACAAGAAAACAAGATAGGAAACAAATGCTATTGAATCGAAAGAGCCCCACACGGCTTCACTAGGCTTTAAGATAACAAAATCAGCAACAACAACAAGATAATGAAAGATAGATAACTTGACATAAAACATTCAAGAAAACTAAGAACCCTACTTCAAGAGAAGGACCCGAAATCTGCTGAATGTAAACACCAAGTTCTTACGAGGACCAAGAGGTACTTAACAACCTCAAAACCCTTGTTTCTAGCCAAAGATACAACACAAGTATCCCTCTACTTGTGAGCTGTTGGAGGCGGCTCCAAAGAGTGGAAATGAGAGAGAAATGTTATGTGTTTTAGGTTACAAATTCTGAAATCTGAAAAACTGCTCACCAACTCTCTAATATGTCCTATTTATAGTACAAACAAAAAGGCTAAAAGGCCCATCCGCCCCTTGCCTATTGGGCCAGCCTTGGAGGCTAGTTTATTGTCCATTAAGACCCCTTCTTCACACATAAAAGGCCCATCCGCCCCTTGCCTTTTGGGCCAGCCTTGGAGACTAGTTTATGGCCCATTAAGACCCCTCTTCACACATAAAACGTTCAGGTCCTTGGCTGGTTCAATCACCAACTCACACACGGCCATTTGCATGAACAAAGCTTGGAGTTTTTGTAATTCCCGAGCTTGGCTTCGTGTGAAGGGTCGTGTACTTGTGGAGGCTGCCCCAACCGTATCATGTATCATCTAGGTGCGGCCATGGTGTTTAAATACACCATGGTAATGTCCAAAATGCCCCGTGAGTCCTCACTCTTAAATGCTCCAAGCAACCTTCCATACGCGAGATTGCTTTAAGTTACGCTCAAAACGGGTCCTCCATGCATGTCCTTGTATTATCGAGGAGTCCAATTCTTGAGCCTCTATGTGTTGGCCTCCAAAGATGTCATCGAAAGACAAGATGGCCATTTTTCCCGTATCATCTTGAGGTTAGGGTTCTTAGTTTCTTGAATGTTTTATGTCAAGTTATCTATCTTTCATTATCTTGTTGATGTTGCTGATTTTTGTTATCTTCAAGTCTAGTGAAGCCGTGTGGGGCTCTTTTCGATTCACTAGCATTGTTATCCATCTTATTGTTCTTGTATTGTTGGACTGAAAAACCAAAACAAAAACTGGTTGTTCTTGTGTTGTTGATGCTGAAAAACAGAAACTAAAAACTGGTTGTTCTAGTGTTGTTGGACTGAAATCCGTGACTTCTTGAAGTTCTTGTTGTTGTTGGTTTTAATCTTGTATCACCTAGCATGGGCCGATCTCGATACCTTTATGTGTGGGTGGCAGCTCAGGGGCATAAGCCTAGCATGGGTCGATCCCAATCTTTTTATAGGTGGCAGCTCAGGGGCGTAAGCCTATTATGGTCCGATCCTAATTCTTTTTTTTACCACTGATCAGCTGGTCATTTGCATTATATGGATTACAAAGATTATGAAGTAAGAAGGTAAAATGGAGAAAGAATGTAATGTACATTGTCCCACAAGTATTTATAAAGGTGGTCTACTAGTACTCCTTATACACTTGTATCGGATTTCTATTGAGCTTTTGTATCAAGTGTGTTGCTACTTTCTGCCTTACATATTCAGTACATATTTTCGTACTGGCGTCCTTCACGGGGGACTTGCATTTCATGTTGCAGGCAGAGGCACTTCAGCTAATACAACTCACTAGTAGGAGCGTAGGTTGTTCAGGGACTATTGGTGAGCTCCAGGTTGATTTAGGGCTTTTCGAGTCTGCTCTATATATTTTGGTATTGTACAGTAAGTCTAGAGTAGGGCGGGGGTTTGTCCCGACCCTGACTAAGTCTATGTATCTTTTAGAGGCTTTGTAGACTAATGTAAAGTTATGGTAGCGTCCTGATTTTAGACATGGTGGCTCCACCGGCCAAGTGTTCTACATATCAGTTTTGGGAGTGTATGTGTAGTTAATTTCATCAATGCATAATATTATGTCGTCAGAACATTTGGTTGTTACAGTTAAATGCATGGGAAGTATAAGGTTATGAATTGGTTCTCTCGGGCCTTTACGGCTACGGGTGCCTGTCTGCCCCAATAGGATTTGAGGCGTGACATTATCGACTTAGAGAAGGCATACGATAAAGTCCTCAAGGAGGTGCTTTGGAGATACATGGAGGTGAGTGGAGTCCCGGTGGCATATATCAGAGCAATTAAAGACATGTATGATGGAGCTAAAACTCAGGTGAGGACGGCGGGAGGAGACTCAGAGCATTTCACTGTCTTGACAGGATTGCATCAGGGATCTACTCTTAGTCTCTTTTTATTTGCTTGGTGATGGATGTGTTGACGCTACGTATTCAAGGAGAGGTGCCTTGGTGTATGCTTTTTGTTGATGATGTAGTTTTGATTGATGAGATGCGGGGGGGGGGGGGGGGGGGGGTGAATGATAAATTAAAGGTGTGGAGACAAACTCTTAAGTCTAAAGGGTTCAGGTTAAGTAGGAGCAAGACAGAGTATTTGGAATGCAAGTTTAATGATGTGAGGCTGGAGAATGAGGTGGTAGTGAAGTTGGAATCAAAGGTGGTATGTAAGAGGGATAGTTTCAAGTATCTCGGGTCTGTGATTTAGGGTAATGGTGAGATTGATGAGGATGTCTCGCACTGTATTAGGGTGGGATGGATGAAGTGAAAGCTCGCTTCGGGGGTTTTGTGTGATAAGAAGGTGCCACCCAAGCTTAAAGGAAAATTCTATAGGGTGGCAGTCCGTCCGGCCATGTTGTATAGAGTGGAGTGTTGGCCAGTTAAGAACTCCCACATTTGAAAAATGAAGGTGGCGGAAATACGGATGTTACGTTGGATTGGGGATGACTAGGGGGGATAGAGTTTGGAATGAGACTATCAGGGAGAAGGTTGGTGTGACTCCAGTGGATAATAAGATGCGGGAAGTTCGATTGAGATAGTTCGGACACGTGAAGAAGAGGGACATGGATGACCCAGTTCGTAGGTGTGAGAGGCTATCTTTGGATGGTTTTAGGCATGGTAGGGGTAGGCCGAAGAAGTACTGGGGAGAGGTGATTAGACGGGACATAGAGCAGTTACTGCTCACTGAGGACATGACCCTAAATAGGAAGATCTGGAGGACGCAAATTAGGGCAGAAGGATAGGGTCAGTTTGGGTCGCTAATGTAGGGAATTACTTGGTGGGGGTATTATTCTTGTTATGATACCTTGTTTCATGCGTTATTACGAATCTGTTTATTTTTCTATGTTTACTATTACTTGTGGGTGTCGTATTTATGTTATGTCATCTTGTTCCATGCTTTACTATGAATTTGTTTAGTATTTCATGTCTTGAGCCGGGGGTCTATCGGAAATAGCCTTTCTACTTCTTTAGAGGTAGAGGTATGGACTGCGTACATCTTACCCTCCCCAGACCTATGTTGCCTATCATGGAGTGTAGCCTCTGTGACATGGGGTTATCATGGATACTCACTTCTTTTGGTGTCCAAAATCACCCCAAAACCCATCCAATAATTAAAAAACTCACCCAAGAAACCCTATTCACATACCTAAACCCAATTTAAGTCAAAAATTGACATTTCAATAATGGGAGGGCCAAAAATAATATGCTAAATTTTTTAAGGGTGTTACATTAGACTAACCTTAGTGGAACTGGTTATGTCTATGAAGTTTTAGTTTTAGCGTATATCTCATATACTTTTATCACGTAAGTGCCAATACTTCTCTACCATTATTGTATACGTAAAAGGGTATGATCTTAAGTACACTTGATGAAGTATACTATTACCTGGATACCTGAAATCACTTTTATTTCCAAAATACAAGATTTTCGACTACTAGGGAGGATTACTTAGGCTTCATAATAATTTAGAAGATTCTTTAAAAATACGTCCCAACTTTCTCAATGAAACTGTTATCTATTTTGATCTTATGTGCTACACATCTTCATGAAACTAATAATTTTCTCTTTATTTTCTCATATAAAATGTTATTTATCAGTCATATAATTCATTTTCTTGTGTTGCACTACATTCTTTGATACGGTTAAGGCAATCCTGATGCAAGATCAAAACCACAACAACAAGATCTCGGAACAACACAAGAATCACAACTTTCAGTTTCGGTTTCAGCAAGAAACCGAGAGCTACAAAACTGTTTTCAGCTTTCTGTTTTCAGTTTTCAGCAAGAATGCAAACTGTTTTTGTTATGTTTTCCAGATTTTTCAGCACAACAACAAGAAGAACAAGATGGATACAAATGCTAGTGAATCGAAAGAGCCACACCCGGCTTCACTAGACTTTAAGATAACAAGATGAACAACAACAACAAGATAAGATAAAGATAGACAACTTGACATACAATATTCAAGAAACTAAGAACCCTAACAACATGAGAGGACCCTAAGCCTAATGAATATTAACACCAAGTTCTTACAAAGACCAAGAGGTACTCACAACCTCAAAACCTTTGTTTCTAGCCAAGAAAGACAACACAAGTATTCCTCTACTTGTGAGATCTAGGGGCGGCTCCTCTTGAAGAAGAAGAGAGTGAAATGTTATCTTTAGGGTTGTGATTTTCAGATTTCAAAATAAACTAAGGGATGTCTCACTATCATGTTATATTTATACTACAACAAAATGAGTAAAAAGACCCATCCGCCCTTGCCTTTGTTGTGGCCTCCTTGGGGGAATTAATTTATTACACTTTAGACCCCTCCTTACACATAAGGACGTTGAGGCCCCTTGCTTGGTTCGGCCAACACTCACACACGGCCATTTGCATGAATAAGGCTTGGAGTTTTTGTACTTCCCGAGCTCGGCTTCGTGTGAAGGGTCGTGTACTTGTGGAGGCTGCCCCAACCGCATCATGTATCATCTAGGTGCGGCCATGGTGTGTAAATACACCACGGTAATGTCCAAAATGCCCTTAGTTAAGGCCCAAAACCGTGAACCCTCACTCTCAAATGCTCCAAGCAATCTTCCATATGCGAGATCGCTTTAAGTTACGCTCAAAACGGGCCCGCCATGCATGTTCTTGTATCATCGAGGAGACCAATTCTTGAGCCTCTATGTGTTGGCCTCCAAAGATGTCACCGAAAGATAAGATGGCCATTTGTCCCGTATCATCCTCCCCTTCTTGGAAAGGATTCGACCTCGAATCCAAACCTTGCAAAATCAAACAAAAGAAGACAAGTACACATCCTCATGACATGAGGGTTAGGGTTAGTGCCACAAAAATCAATCTAACAAATAACATCATCATGCCAAGGTTGCACATATTTGCAATATAACCAAGAATCCTTTGGGTTGATCGTGGAAAGCTTAGTACAAATGTCACAAAGGAAGTGGCTATGATGAACATTAATAAATAATGAGCATGGACCGAGACAACTCCTACCATGCCCTAAGATGGTACCGGGATCAAATGGGAGAAGTAGCCATGGACATGGGTTTCGGCCAAGCTCACCTTTCCCTAAGGTGTCGTCCTCAAAATTAGGCATACCCCCTAGCCCATTAGGGGAAATGTCACGAGCACAAAGAGGGTAGAGAAAGGTGTCACACAAGCTAACTTCAGCTATGGTGTCCTTATGCATGTACTCACTAGCTTCAAGTCCATCACCACTAGTATGTTCAACATAGGAAACACATAAAGAAGAAGTAGATGGAATTTCTAAGCATGCACCACCTTTTATTTCAAGAGAATAATCCCCACATAGATATAAATCATCATGGGCAGCAAAGGAATCATTCACAAAAATAGTTTTACAAGAATAATCATATCTCGGGTTTCCCAAGTAATTAAGCAATTCATGGTCATCTTCACCCGAGTGACTATCCCCTTTCAAGATTACACATTCCCTACCCTTAAGAGTACTTTCATCTTCCGAGAAGAGATTTCCATCTTGAGGAGAAATGTTGTCACACCATAGTGGGTTAGCATATAGGCTATAGCTTCCAAGGCAAGCTATACCATCATTTTCACCACTAGGTTCATTAGGAATGTTTAAATCATCTTCAAACAAGACATTGTACCTAAAAAGAGTGTGATCTACCTCACGGGCAGATTTGGAACAAGCAAGTTCCTCACTCTCTAAATGATCAATATCAAGTTTCAAGGATGTTTCAAACACCATATTACCCCAAGAAGAGCTCTCGGGTTCATGCTCACCTTGATCAACATTTTCAACATCATTACACACTTGAGGCCCGTTAATTACATTATACACATCCTCAAGTGGTAGATAACTTTCACGCATAAGTTGATCAACACAAATTTCAGAAGATAATGTATTTTCATTCAACATAATGGTTTCAACACTAGGTGGACATGGATCGATCTTACAAGAAGAGTCTATCCGGTCATCAATAGGATCAACTAGTGTATCCACACTCACAACATGTACATCATCATCAAGTGGCAAAGAAATAATACACTCTATAGGCAAGCTACAACTCACACTCAATGGGCTACTAGCCACACAATTATCATTCACATGTACAAAAGTGTAAGAGTTTGCCATTTTACCTTGAAGTCCTTGAGTAGATTCTTCTTTGTCACGGTGTGAAGGTCCTCCAAAAGTTTGGGCAGCAACTTCCTTTCGGCATTGTTCTTCTTCGCTTTCCATGTTGCTACCTACACAAATGTCCTTAGAAATAGAAGGACAAACAATGTTAGCATGGTTTGGTGGTAATCCCCTTACTTGGCTCCACACAACCTCTCCTTTTTCCACTCTCGGATTACCACCTTTCACTCCCTTACTCCTCTCAATCTTTTGTCTCTCATAATAATTCGGATTGGAGTAGGTAGGAACTTCTTTTTGCGGCCCGGGCAGAATGTAAGTCTCGAGGCAATTTCCCCATCGGTCTCTCACAATATTAGGCCAATTTTGCACATTTGGAACCTTATGTTGTGCAAACCAATCGGCGCCTAGACTCACATGACCATAGGTTATGGGAAAAACATCACACCACACCTCCTCATGGTAATTAAATTGGGAGAAGACAACCTTTACCCTCTCGGTAACCTTAAACCTGTCCAAGAAGTATGGAACAAGTAAAGGCTCAAAAAATAACCCCAAGTAATCAACCATGGACGGAACAATGTAGTTTCTATAGTACTTATCGTCTAACACAACGAGGCAGCCCGGTATCCCACAAATGGTCACCTTTCCGGAGTGTACACTCCTTCTCGGATCAACATTGTAAGGCACATGAGTACCCCTCGATTTCGGAGATGTAGATCCTCTTCTTCCCATTGGACAACCTACACTATAGCTAGTATAACCATTCACACCATATCGACCTTGATAAGAAGTACTACAAGGTGGAGAATATGAATCTTCGCACTCCTCACGTGTACTCTCATCATAACTCCCATAAGGTTTGCAAATGAAAGGGTTATACCTAACACCAAATCTAGGTTCGGAGTGGAGAGTGCAAGACTCCTCACATGTCCCAACTTCGCCATAAGATCCATCACGAGGTACTACATCATCTCCAAAGTCACCATAAGCATTAGGCACTTCATTCACCTCATTTTCTCCCTCACAATAGTAATTTTCAAATCTGCCTATGTTTTCACCATGGCCATTTTCATAGCTTCCGCAATCTCCCTCGACGTTGTAGCCATAAAAACCCTCACTACAATTATGGCTTCCCGTATTGTAGTCACAATAATCTCCGGCTATCGAAGTCATTTTTCTCTTATGTCACCCTTCAAACCTACAAAAATGAACAAACAATATTAGTAGTAAAGCTCCTTCCATTGTCAAGGTATTAGCCGCTTAATCACCACAAGTTAGTGTCCCACAAGTGTTGTATAATTGGCTAGTAACCGTGAGATGTTAAGGTAGGAGTAAGCTCTTGTCCGGAATGGATTCTTGTTTTGAAGAATCAAAGAATACTTGCCGGACTAGAGTCAAAAATCAGCAACTCATTCAAACGAATAAAAAGCACACAAATAATCGTTGACACGAATAGACGGCTCAAGGAACTAATTGACAACCTAGTGGAAATTACTAGTTTGTTAATTAGTTCTAAGTCCAAATAAGGGAAACCAAGAATCAACAATTAGCAACAAAGAATATATCCTAAGTTGAGCTTATAGTGACATGGTAATCATGCAAAGGCCCACACGTTTTGACCTTCGGGTTTGGGATGGATTTGTATAATTTTTTTTTTTTTTTTTTTTTTTTTTTTTTTGCCTTGAATTAATATTCACACATCTTGTAAGAAATTGAAAAGTGTTTTGGTGGGAAAACTAAAATTTGAAGTCTTGAACTCCCCTTCAAACTCAAGAAAGTGGGTTAGGTTGACAATCTCCACAAAACAAGGTTCCTTGATTTAAGGGAAGTGATTGACAAGTCCACAAATTGATAGGTGCAAGTCTTTCACAATCAACTTTACAAGTTTACCTCTTGAGCACTCAATAAGATTAACACTCAACAAGAGGAACAATATGCACAAGTTCAAGAGATGAACACTTCACAAACTTCAACACCTTCTTAGCACAATAGCACACACCCACCGATTTTTCTTTTGGTCATCAATAACACTCAACTTTCGGCCCTCCTTACAACATGCAACCTTTCAAGCTCAACCTTGGATCTAGACACCTTAGTGTTGGTGAGAAAGAAACCAACACTAGGAACTTACTAAACAAGCAAAATAACACCTAGATCTAAGTATACAACACCCTTTTCGGTTTCAACTTTAGTGGACAGAAATTTCAGATTTCAGAATTTTTTTCTTGGTGTAGTTTGGTTTAAGCCGAGAACTACAAGCCCAAGATGGGTTATGTGAGAACACAACCGGTCTTGCTTTGATACCAAATGATGCAAGATCAAAACCACAACAACAAGATCTCGGAACAACACAAGAATCACAACTTTCAGTTTCGGTTTCAGCAAGAAACCGAGAGCTACAAAACTGTTTTCAGCTTTCTGTTTTCAGTTTTCAGCAAGAATGCAAACTGTTTTTGTTATGTTTTCCAGATTTTTCAGCACAACAACAAGAAGAACAAGATGGATACAAATGCTAGTGAATCGAAAGAGCCACACCCGGCTTCACTAGACTTTAAGATAACAAGATGAACAACAACAACAAGATAAGATAAAGATAGACAACTTGACATACAATATTCAAGAAACTAAGAACCCTAACAACATGAGAGGACCCTAAGCCTAATGAATATTAACACCAAGTTCTTACAAAGACCAAGAGGTACTCACAACCTCAAAACCTTTGTTTCTAGCCAAGAAAGACAACACAAGTATTTCTCTACTTGTGAGATCTAGGAGCGGCTCCTCTTGAAGAAGAAGAGAGTGAAATGTTATCTTTAGGGTTGTGATTTTCAGATTTCAAAATAAACTAAGGGATGTCTCACTATCATGTTATATTTATACTACAACAAAATGAGTAAAAAGACCCATCCGCCCTTGCCTTTGTTGTGGCCTCCTTGGGGGAATTAATTTATTACACTTTAGACCCCTCCTTACACATAAGGACGTTGAGGCCCCTTGCTTGGTTCGGCCAACACTCACACACGGCCATTTGCATGAATAAGGCTTGGAGTTTTTGTACTTCCCGAGCTCGGCTTCGTGTGAAGGGTCGTGTACTTGTGGAGGCTGCCCCAACCGCATCATGTATCATCTAGGTGCGGCCATGGTGTGTAAATACACCATGGTAATGTCCAAAATGCCCTTAGTTAAGGCCCAAAACCGTGAACCCTCACTCTCAAATGCTCCAAGCAATCTTCCATATGCGAGATCGCTTTAAGTTACGCTCAAAACGGGCCCGCCATGCATGTTCTTGTATCATCGAGGAGACCAATTCTTGAGCCTCTATGTGTTGGCCTCCAAAGATGTCACCGAAAGATAAGATGGCCATTTGTCCCGTATCAAATCCCCACAGGTACACGGCCTTTCACACGAAGCCAAGCTCGGGAATTACAAACACTCCAAGCTTTGTTCATGCAAATGGCCGTGTGTGAGTTGTTGACCGAACCAACCAAGGACCTAAACATTTTTATGTGTGAAGAGGGGTCCTAAAGTGTAATAAACTAATCCCCAAGGATGCCACAAGAAAGCAAGGGCGGATGGGTCTTTTAACACCTTTTGTTGTAGTATAAATAGAACATCATAGTGAGATATCCCTTAGTTCATTTTGAAATCTGAAATTGTAACCTAAAACACCAAAATATCTTCTCTCTTCTTCTCCAAGAAGCCGTCCCTAGATCTCACAAGTAGAGGAATACTTGTGTTGTCTCTTTGGCTAGAAACAAGGGTTTTGAGGTTGTTGAGTGCCTCTTGGTCCTTGTAAGAACTTGGTGTTTATATTCATTAGACTTAGGGTCCTCTCTTAATGTTAGGGTTCTTAGTTTCTTGAATGTTATATGTCAAGTTATCTATCTTTCATTATCTTGTTGTTGTTGTGTTGCTTTTGTTTATCTTGAAAGTCTAGTGAAGCCGTGTGGGGCTCGTTTCGATTCACTAGCATTGTGGTATCTCTTGTTGTTCTCGGATTGTGGCTTAAAAACCGAAACTATCTCTTGTGTTGTAATCTGAAAACCGAAACTTAAAACTTGTTGTTCTTGTGTTGTTGGACTGAAATCCGAACTCTTGTGGTTGTTGGTTTGATCTTGTATCATTTGGTATTGATGCAAGATCAAACCAACAACACAAGAGTTTTCGGATTTCAGTCCAACAACACAAGAGTAACAAGTTTTAGTTTCCGGTTTTAAGCTTTCAACACAAGAGATAGTTTCGGTTTTTAAGCCACAATCCGAGAACAACAAGATGGAAATCAAATGCTAGTGAATCGAAAGAGCCCCACACGGCTTCACTAGACTTTCAAGATAACAAAATCAACAACAACACAAGATAAAGAAAGATAGATAACTTGACATATAATATTCAAGAAACTAAGAACCCTAACATCAAGAGAGGACCCTAAGCCTAATGAATATAAACACCAAGTTCTTACGAGGACCAAGAGGCACTCAACGACCTCAAAACCCTTGTTTCTAGCCAAAGAGACAACACAAGTATCACTCTACTTGTGAGAAGCTATGGACGGCTTCTTGGAGAAGAAGAGAGAGGAAATGTTTTAGTGTTTTAGGTTACAAATTTCAGATTTCCAAAAAACTAGTGGATATCTCACTATCATGTTCTATTTATACTACAACAAAATGAGTAAAAAGACCCATCCGCCCTTGCTTTGTTGTGGCCTCCTTGGGGAATTAATTTATTACACTTTAGGCCCCTTCTCACACATAAGGACGTTGAGGCCCTTGCTTGGTTCGGCCAACAACTCACACACGGCCATTTGCATGAACAAGGCTTGGAGTGTTTGTAATTCCCGCGCTTGGCTTCGTGTGAAAGGCCGTGTACCTGTGGGGGCAGCCATAACCATATCATCCTCTCCATCTTGAGAGGAATTTGACCTCAAATTCGGCATTTGATCATCTTCAACCGCATCCACGAGGGAGAGATCTCCGACGTTGAAGGTGTTGTGCACTTGATATTCCGGTGGTAGGTCAATCTTGTAGGCGTTGTCATTGATCCTCTCAAGTACTTGGAAAGGACCATCACCCCTCGGCAGTAATTTGGACTTCCTTTGAGCTGGAAACCGATCCTTTCGAAGATGCACCCACACCCAATCTCCGGGTTCAAGCACTAGTTTCCTTCTCCCTTTGTTTGCCCGTTTTGCAACCTCTTGGTTCTTCTTTTCAAGCTTGATCCGCACCGTCTCATGCATTTTTTTCATGGCCTCGGCTCTTTTATTTCCATCTAAGCTGGTCATGAGATCACTAGACAAAGGAGTGAGATCTAAAGGGGTAAGGGGATTTAGGCCGTAAACACATTCAAAGGGAGTCATTCCCGTACTCGAATGTATTAGCCGATTGTATGCAAATTCCACCAAGGGCAGGTGTTCTTCCCATGAAGTCAATTTACCTTTAACCATAGAGCGTAGCATAGACCCTAAGGTTCTATTTACTACCTCCGTTTGGCCATCGGTTTGTGGGTGGCAAGACGTGGAGAAAAGTAACTTCGTGCCAAGCCTACCCCACATGGACTTCCAAAAGAGGCTTAGGAACTTGGAGTCCCTATCACTCACAATGGTCCTCGGTACTCCGTGAAGCTTTACAACATGTTCAACAAATAATGAAGCTACACTAGGAGCGTCCTCGGTTTTAACACATGGAATAAAATGAGCCATTTTAGAGAATCTATCAACAACGAAAAAAATACTATCTCGGCCCTTTCTAGTCCTTGGCAGCCCCAAAACGAAATCCATCGATATGTCCAGCCAAGGTCTAAGGGGAGTAGGGAGTGGGGTGTATAACCCTTGCGGTTGGAGGCGAGATTTCGCACTCCGGCAGGCCACGCATTGACTACAAATTTTAGTGACGTCCTTGCGCATTTTGGGCCAATAGAAATTCTCCTCTAGGATGCCGAGGGTCTTGCCTACTCCAAAGTGACCCATGAGGCCTCCGTCATGGGCCTCTCTCACAAATAATTCCCGCCAAGAGCTGGCAGGAACACACAACCTCCTCCCCTTGAACAAATAGCCATCAAACCGAGAGTAGGAGGAGTGGTTATTTTCCTTGAGCCAACGGTCCCTTCCCCACTCTTCGCATTCCCTAAAAATAGGAGCAAAGATAGGATCCTCGGGATATAACATCCGCAAGCTCTCAAAACCCATCAACTTCGAGGACAAGGTAGCAACAAGCACATGCTTCCGAGACAAGGCATCGGCAACAACATTTTCCTTTCCCCTTTTGTAATGAATTACGTAAGGGAACGTCTCGATGAATTCAATCCACTTAGCATGACGCCTATTCAGCTTGTCTTGACTCTTAAGGTGTTTCAACGACTCATGATCCATTCGTATCACAAACTCCTTAGGCCACAAATAATGTTGCCAATTTCCCAAGGCTCTAACAAGGGCGTACAACTCCAAATCATAAGTCGAATAATTAAGAGTTGCCCCTTTGAGCTTTTCACTGAAATAGGCAACGGGCTTACCTTCTTGCATCAAAACAGCCCCGATGCCAACCTTACTAGCATCACACTCTACTTCAAACATCTTATCAAAATCGGGCAATTGCAACAAAGGCGCCGAGATGAGCGTAGCTTTCAAGGCCTCAAAAGCCCTAGCTTGCTCTTCACCCCATTTAAAGGGTCCGTCTTTTCTAATTACCTCGGTCAAGGGGGCTGCTATGGAACTAAATCCTTTGACAAACCTCCTATAAAAGCTTGCCAACCCGTGGAAACTTCGGATTTCTCCAATAGTTTTAGGGGTCGGCCAACTTCGTATAGAGTCTATCTTGGAGTCGTCCACTTCCACGCCCTTCGAGCTCACAACAAATCCCAAGAATACAACTTTATCAACACCAAAAGAACACTTCTCCATGTTGGCATACAACTTCTCCGTTCGGAGTATATCAAACACACATCTCAAATGCATTACATGATCATCAATAGACTTACTATATACCAACACATCATCAAAGTAAACCACCACAAACTTCCCAATATAAGGCTTCATTACATGATTCATTAGCCTCATAAAAGTACTAGGAGCATTGGTAAGGCCGAATGGCATGACCAGCCACTCATATAGACCAAATTTGGTCTTGAATGCGGTCTTCCACTCATCACCGGGTTGCATGCGAATTTGGTGATAGCCGCTCCTAAGGCCCATCTTAGAAAACACACAAGATCCGTGGAGCTCATCTAACATATCATCTAGTCTAGGGATTGGATGACGATACCTTATAGTGATTTTGTTGATGGCTCGGCAATCAACGCACATGCGCCACGTTCTGTCCTTCTTTGGTACCAAAAGTACCGGAACAGCACACGGACTCATGCTTTCTTTAATGTATCCCTTGTTGAGTAGTTCCTCCACTTGTCTTTCAAGCTCCTTCGTGTCCATAGGATTACTCCTATAGGCCAGTTTGTTTGGAAGATGTGAACCCGGCACCAAATCAATTTGATGTTCGATTCCCCGAAGCGGGGGCAATCCTTGCGGAAGTTCTTGCGGGAACACATCTTCATACTCCTGCAACACACAAGAAATCAAAGGGGAAATGGAAGGATTAGCGGGGTTAGTATTAAAACAATGGGCCAAAAGTAGCATTGGCTTGTTTTCATCATGGTCCACGAAGAGTTCCTTTCTCCTAGCCAACATCACTACGTTTTCCCTTTCCCTTGGTGTTGGGATAGCCTCGGATGTCCCTACCTCCTCACCTACGGCCTCCCTTCCCTTTTCTCCCCTCTCGGGTTCCCCCCCCCCTTCCCTTTTAATTCTCTCATTTTTTTATACCACTCATTTACTTGGGAGGGTGAAAGAGGATGAAGTGTGACCTTTAGGCCATCCTTCTCAAGCGTGTATCGGTTGGTCCTCCCATCGTGTTTAGTAGACCTATCATATTGCCAAGGCCTACCTAACAACAAGTGACATGCTTGCATCGGAATCACGTCACAAAGTACTTCATCGTGGTAGTTGCCCACCTTAAACCGAATCACACATTGCCGTGTGACCTTCAATTCACCACAATCATTCAACCATTGTAATTTGTAAGGACTAGTGTGGGGTGTAGTCGGTGGCTTCAAGAAATTTACCATAGCATGACTCGCAACATTGGTACAACTACCACTATCAATTACCAAGGTGCACACACTCCCCTTTACAAGGCACTTGGTATGGAATAGATTTTCCCTTTGGCTCGGGTCATCTACCGCCTTACTAATCATAACGCGTCTAACCACAAAGTTCGGAACCACACATTCCCCTTCTTGTGGGTAGACATCTTCACCATCATCTACTCCTTCCTCATTCGGTTCATTCTCGGCTTCCTCTCCATCTTGAGGCTCGGCCTCAACCTCCCCCTTTTCGGACACCACCTCCTCACCAAGGTAGTATACTTTCCCTTCTCATAGGATCACATTATGCCGGTTCGGACATTCATTCGCCTTATGCCCCCAACCTTGGCATTTGAAACATTGGAACCCCTTTGGGTTGGGGTACTTGTGAGCCTCCAGCTTCGGAGGAAACTTAGGAGCTGTTTTGGGTTCGGGCAGCTTCATAGGACCGGGTTGGTCCTTGTTTTTGGTCCAACCCGAGGGGGTTTGGACCTTGGCCTTGAAATTTGATCTCTCCTTAAGTTCCCTCTCAATCTCTAGGGCCGCTTGGAATATACCGTCAATAGTTTCGAACCGGTGAAGGGTCAAGTGAGTGGAGATCTCTTTGTTCAATCCACACTTGAACCGAATGATGTCGTGGCTGATTTGCTCCCCACGGTGATCAAGTTTCAACATGAGTTGTTGGAACTCGTCAAAATAGGCCATCACACTCTTGCCTCCTTGCCGCAAGCCATATAATCTAGCAAGCAATTCATGTCGGTATCTCTCGGGAAGGTACCATTGCCTCATCAAATACCTCAACCGATACCAAGGTGGTGGCTGCCCGTCAACCAATTCATTACCAAATCGTTTAACATACTCCCACTGATACAATATCAAAATCACCACAACAAGATCTCGGAATCAACACAAGAACACAAGTTTCTGTTTCGGTTTTCCTCTTGAACCCGAGAGCTATAAAACTGTTTTTCAGCTTTCTGTTTTCAGTTTTCAGCAAGAACACAAGCTGTTTTTTTGTTATATTTTCCAGATTTTCAGCACAACAACAAGAAGAACAAGATTGATACAAATGCTAGTGAATCGAAAGAGCCACACCCGGCTTCACTAGACTTTAAGATAACAAGATGAACAACAACAACAATCCGAGACAACAAACTGTTTTTGTATAGTTTTCTATTTTTCAGCAACTTCACAATAACAACAACAACAAGAAAGTAAAGATAGTTAACTTGACATAAATCAATCAATAATCTAAGAACCCTAACCTCAAGATAGGACCCCTAAATCTATTGAAGAGAACACCAAGTTCTTACGAGGACTAAGAGGTACTTTACAACCTCAAAACCCACGTTTCTAGCCACGGATTCAACACAAGTGATTCCACACTTGGTGAACAAGTTTCGGCCTCCTCTTGAGAAAGAGAGAGAGAGAGTTTCTAAATGTTACAATTCTTTGAAGAGTGAAAATATCAATATCAAAGTAATAATCTGAAAAATGGCCCTAAGGCACCTATTTATACTACTCAAAAGGTGGTCAAATGACCCTTCTAAATGTCACAACATGGGCCGGCCTTGGAGGCTTAATTAAGGCCCATTAAGACCTCCTTTCTTCACACATAAAAGGCCCATCCGCCCCTTGCCTTTTGGGCCATTGTTGGAGACTAGTTTAAGGCCCAAAACCGTGAGTCCTCACTCCTAGATGCTCCAAGCAATCTTCCATATGCGAGATGGCTTTGAATTATGCTCAAAACGGTCCTCCGTGCATGTTCTTGTATCAACGAGGTGACCAATTCTTAAGTCTCTATGTGTTGGCCTCCAAAAAATGTCAAAAATGTCGTCCAAAGATAAGGTGGCCATTTGTCCCGTATCATCCTCCCCTTCTTGAAAAGGATTCGACCTCGAATCCAAACCTTGCAAAATCAAAAACAAAAGAAAAACAAGTACACATCCTCATGACATGAGGGTTAGGGTTAGTGCAACAAAATTCAATCTAACAAGTAACATCATCATGCCAAGGTTGCACATATTTGCAATATAACCAAGAATCCTTTGGGTTGATCGTGGAAAGCTTAGTACAAATGTCACAAAGGAAGTGGCTATGGTGAACATCAATAAATAATGAGCATGGACCGAGACAACTCCTACCATGCCCTAAGATGGTACCGGGATCAAATGGGAGAAGTAGCCATGGACATGGGTTTCGGCCAAGCTCACTTTTCCCCAAGGTGTCGTCCTCAAAATTAGGCATACCCCCTAGCCCATTAAGGGAAATGTCATGAGCACAAAGAGGGTAGAGAAAGGTGTCACACAAGCTAACTTCAGCTATGGTATCCTTATGCATGTACTCACTAGCTTCAAGTCCATCACCACTAGTATGCTCAACATAGGAAACACATAAAGAAGAAGTAGATGGAATTTCTAAGCACGCACCACCTTTTATTTCAAGAGAATAATCCCCACATAGATATAAATCACCATGGGCAGCAAAGGAATCATTCACAAAAATATTTTTACAAGAACAATCATATTTCGGGTTTCCCAAGTAATCAAGCACATCATGGTCATCTTTACCCGATTGACTATTCCTTTTCAAGACTACACATCCCCTACCCTTAAGAGTACTTTCATCTTCCAAGAAGAGATTTCCATCTTTAGGAGAAATGTTGTCACACCATAGTGGGTTAGCATATAGGCTATAGCTTCCGAGGCAAGCTATACCATTATTTTCACCACTAGGTTCATTAGAAGTGTTTAAATCATCTTCAAACAAGACATTGTACCTAAAAAGCGTGTGATCTACCTCACGGGCAGATTTGGAACAAACAAGCCCCTCACTCGCTAAACGTTCAATATCAAGTTTTAAGGATTTTTCAAACACAATATGACCCGAAGAAGAGCTCTCGGGTTCATTCTCACTTTGTTGATCAACATTTTCAAATACTTCACTAACTTGAGTCCTATTAAACACATCACACACATACTCAAGCGGTGGACAGTTTTCACAAACAAGTTGATCAACACCCATTTCAGAAGATAATGTATTTTCATTCAACATAATGGTTTCAACACTAGGTGGACATGGATCGATCTTACAAGAAGAGTCTATCCGGTCATCAATAGGATCAACTAGTGTATCCACACTCACAACATGTACATCATCATCGAGTGGCAAAGAAATAATACACTCACATATAGGCAAGCTACAACTCACACTCAATGGGCTACTAGCCACACAATTATCATCCACATGTACACAAGTGTAAGAGTTTGCCATTTTACCTTGAAGTCCTTGAGTAGATTCTTCTTTGTCATGGTGTGAAGGTCCTCCAAAAGTTTGGGCAGCAACTTCCTTTCGGCATTGTTCTTCTTCGCTTTCCATGTTGCTACCTACACAAATGTCCTTAGAAATAGAAGGACAAACAATGTTAGCATGGTTTGGTGGTAATCCCCTCACTTGGCTCCACACAACCTCTCCTTTTTCCACTCTCGGATTACCACCTTTCACTCCCTTACTCCTCTCAATCTTTTGCCTCTCATAATAATTCGGATTGGAGTAGGTAGGAACTTCTTTTTGCGGCCCGGGCAGAATGTAAGTCTCGAGGCAATTTCCCCATCGGTCTCTCACAATATTAGGCCAATTTTGCACATTTGGAACCTTATGTTGTGCAAACCAATCGGCGCCTAGACTCACATGACCATAGGTTATGGGAAAAACATCACACCTGATACAAGATCAAAATCACCACAACAAGATCTCGGAATCAACACAAGAACACAAGTTTCTGTTTCGGTTTTCCTCTTGAACCCGAGAGCTATAAAACTGTTTTTCAGCTTTCTGTTTTCAGTTTTCAGCAAGAACACAAGCTGTTTTTGTTATATTTTCCAGATTTTCAGCACAACAACAAGAAGAACAAGATGGATACAAATGCTAGTGAATCGAAAGAGCCACACCCGGCTTCACTAGACTTTAAGATAACAAGATGAACAACAACAACAATCCGAGACAACAAACTGTTTTTGTATAGTTTTCTATTTTTCAGCAACTTCACAATAACAACAACAATAAGAAAGTAAAGATAGTTAACTTGACATAAATCAATCAATAATCTAAGAACCCTAACCTCAAGATAGGACCCCTAAATCTATTGAAGAGAACACCAAGTTCTTACGAGGACTAAGAGGTACTTTACAACCTCAAAACCCACGTTTCTAGCCACGGATTCAACACAAGTGATTCCACACTTGGTGAACAAGTTTCGGCCTCCTCTTGAGAAAGAGAGAGAGAGAGTTTCTAAATGTTACAATTCTTTGAAGAGTGAAAATATCAATATCAAAGTAATAATCTGAAAAATGGCCCTAAGGCACCTATTTATACTACTCAAAAGGTGGTCAAATGACCCTTCTATCCTTCACAACATGGGCCGGCCTTGGAGGCTTAATTATGGCCCATTAAGACCTCCTTTCTTCACACATAAAAGGCCCATCCGCCCCTTGCCTTTTGGGCCATTGTTGGAGACTAGTTTAAGGCCCAAAACCGTGAGTCCTCACTCCTAGATGCTCCAAGCAATCTTCCATATGCGAGATGGCTTTGAATTATGCTCAAAACGGTCCTCCGTGCATGTTCTTGTATCAACGAGGTGACCAATTCTTAAGCCTCTATGTGTTGGCCTCCAAAAAATGTCGTCCAAAGATAGGGTGGCCCTTTGTCCCGTATCATCCTCCCCTTCTTGAAAAGGATTCGACCTCGAATCCAAACCTTGCAAAATCAAAAACAAAAGAAAAACAAGTACACATCCTCATGACATGAGGGTTAGGGTTAGTGCAACAAAATTCAATCTAACAAATAACATCATCATGCCAAGGTTGCACATATTTGCAATATAACCAAGAATCCTTTGGGTTGATCGTGGAAAGCTTAGTACAAATGTCACAAAGGAAGTGGCTATGATGAACATCAATAAATAATGAGCATGGACCGAGACAACTCCTACCATGCCCTAAGATGGTACCGGGATCAAATGGGAGAAGTAGCCATGGACATGGGTTTCGGCCAAACTCACTTTTCCCCAAGGTGTCGTCCTCAAAATTAGGCATACCCCCTAGCCCATTAGGGGAAATGTCATGAGCACAAAGAGGGTAGAGAAAGGTGTCACACAAGCTAACTTCAGCTATGGTATCCTTATGCATGTACTCACTAGCTTCAAGTCCATCACCACTAGTATGCTCAACATAGGAAACACATAAAGAAGAAGTAGATGGAATTTCTAAGCATGCACCACCTTTTATTTCAAGAGAATAATCCCCACATAGATATAAATCACCATGGGCAGCAAAGGAATCATTCACAAAAATATTTTTACAAGAACAATCATATCTCGGGTTTCCCAAATAATCAAGCAAATCATGGTCATCTTCACCCGATTGACTATTCCTTTTCAAGACTACACATTCCCTACCCTTAAGAGTACTTTCATCTTCCAAGAAGAGATTTCCATCTTGAGGAGAAATGTTGTCACACCATAGTGGGTTAGCATATAGGCTATAGCTTCCAAGGCAAGCTATACCATCATTTTCACCACTAGGTTCATTAGGAATGTTTAAATCATCTTCAAACAAGACATTGTACCTAAAAAGAGTGTGATCTACCTTACGGACAGATTTGGAACAAGCAAGTTCCTCACTCTCTAAATGATCAATATCAAGTTTCAAGGATGTTTCAAACACAATGTTACCCCAAGAAGAGCTCTCGGGTTCATTCTCACTTTGATCAACATTTTCAACGTCATCACACACTTGAGGTTCATTAATTAAATCACACACATCCTCAAGTGGTGGGTAATTTTCACACATAAGTTGATCAACACAAATTCCAGAAGATAATGTACTTTCATTCAACATAATGGTTTCAACACTAGGTGGACGTGAATCGATCTTACAAGAAGAGTCTATTCGGTCATCAATAGGATCAACTAGTGTATCCACACTCACAACATGTACATCATCATCAAGTGGCAAAGAAATAATACACTCACATATAGGCAAGCTACAGCTCACACTCAATGGGCTACTAGCCACACAATTATCATCCACATGTACACAAGTGTAAGAGTTTGCCATTTTACCTTGAAGTCCTTGAGTAGATTCTTCTTTGTCATGGTGTGAAGGTCCTCCAAAAGTTTGGGCAGCAACTTCCTTTCGGCATTGTTCTTCTTCGCTTTCCATGTTGCTACCTACACAAATGTCCTTAGAAATAGAAGGACAAACAATGTTAGCATGGTTTGGTGGTAATCCCCTCACTTGGCTCCACACAACCTCTCCTTTTTCCACTCTCGGATTACCACCTTTCACTCCCTTACTCCTCTCAATCTTTTGTCTCTCATAATAATTCGGATTGGAGTAGGTAGGAACTTCTTTTTGCGGCCCGGGCAGAATGTAAGTCTCGAGGCAATTTCCCCATCGGTCTCTCACAATATTAGGCCAATTTTGCACATTTGGAACCTTATGTTGTGCAAACCAATCGGCGCCTAGACTCACATGACCATAGGTTATGGGAAAAACATCACACCACACCTCCTCATGGTAATTAAATTGGGAGAAGACAACCTTTACCCTCTCGGTAACCTTAAACCTGTCCAAGAAGTATGGAACAAGTAAAGGCTCACAAAATAACCCCAAGTAATCAACCATGGACGGAACAATGTAGTTTTTATAGTACCTATCATTTAACACAATGAGGCAGCCCGGTATCCCACAAATTGTCACCTTTCCGGAGTGTACACTCCTTCTCGGACCAACATTGTAAGGCACATGAGTACCCCTCGATTTTGGAGATGTAGATCCTCTTCTTCCCATTGGACGACCTACACTATAGCTAGTATAACCATTCACACCATATCGACCTTGATAAGAAGTACTACAAGGTGGAGAATAAGAATCTTCACACTCCTCACGTGTACTCTCATCATAGCTCTCATAAGAGTTGCGAATGAAAGGGTTATACCTAACACCAAGCCTAGGTTCGGAGTGGGGAGTGCAAGTCTCCTCACATGTCCCAACTTCGTCATAAGATCCCTCACGAGGTACTACATCATCTCCAAAGTCACCATAAGCACTAGGCACTTCATTCTCCTCATTTTCTCCCTCAAAACCGAAAGTTTCAAATCTGCCTATGTTTTGGCCGTGACCATTTTCATAGCCTCCACAATCCCCCTCAACTTCGTAGCCATAAAAACCCTCACTACAATTATAGTCTCCCATATTGTAGTCACAATAATCCCCGGCTACCGAAGTCATTTTCCCCTTATGTCACCCTTCAAACCTACAAAAATGAACAAACAATATTAGTAGTAAAGCTCCTTCCATTGTCAAGGTATTAGCCGCTTAATCACCACAAGTTAGTGTTCCACAAGTGTTGAATAATTGGCTTAGTAACCGAGAAGTCTTAAGGCTCAAGCTAGCTCTTATCCGGAATGGATTCTTGTTTGAAAGACTCAAAGAAAATTCTGCCGGACTAGAATCAAAAATTCAGCAAGTCGTTCAAACGAATAAAAGCACACAATTAATCGTTGACACGAACAACGGCTCAAGGAACTAGTTGACAACCTAGTAGGAAAGTACTAGTTTGTTAATTAGTTCTAGGACCAAGCAAAGGAAACCAAGAATCAACAATTAGTAACAAAGAATTTATCCTAAGTTGAGCTTTAGTGACGCGGCATCAAGCAATGGCCCACACGTTTTTTTTCTCTTCGGGTTTAGGTATACATATATATTTTTTTTTTTGTCTTGAAGTAATATTCACACAACTTGTAAGAAATTGAAAAGTGTTTTGGTGGGAAAACTTAAAATTTTGAAGTCTTGACTTTTGGTTCGACCTCAAGAAAGTGTGTTTGGTGGACAATTTCCACAAAACAAGGTTCCTTGATTTAAGGGAAGTGATTGACAAGTCCACAAATTGATAGGTGCAAGTCTTTCACAATCAACTTTACAAGTTTACCTCTTGAGCACTCAATAAGATTAACACTCAACAAGAGGAACAACATGCACAAGTTCAAGAGATGAACACTTCACAAACTTCAACACCTCTTTAACACATAAACACAACCACCGATTTTTCTTTGGTCTTCAACAACATACAACTTTCGGCCACCCTTAAGTCACTACACAATCTTCAATTTTTCAAGCTCAACTTTCGGATCTAGACTCCTTAGTGTTGGTGAGAAAGAAACCAACACTAGAAACTCACTAAACAAGCAAAATAACAACTAGATCTAAACATATAACTCCATTCTCGGATTCAACTTTAATGGACAGATTTTTCAGAAAATGTTCTTGGTGTAGTTTTGTTCAAGCCGAGAACTACTAGCCCAAGATGGGTTATGTTGGAACACAACCGGTCTTGCTTTGATACCAAATGATGCAAGATCAAACCAACAACACAAGAGTTTTCGGATTTCAGTCCAACAACACAAGAGTAACAAGTTTTAGTTTCCGGTTTTAAGCTTTCAACACAAGAGATAGTTTCGGTTTTTAAGCCACAATCCGAGAACAACAAGATGGAAATCAAATGCTAGTGAATCGAAAGAGCCCCACACGGCTTCACTAGACTTTCAAGATAACAAAATCAACAACAACACAAGATAAAGAAAGATAGATAACTTGACATATAATATTCAAGAAACTAAGAACCCTAACATCAAGAGAGGACCCTAAGCCTAATGAATATAAACACCAAGTTCTTACGAGGACCAAGAGGCACTCAACGACCTCAAAACCCTTGTTTCTAGCCAAAGAGACAACACAAGTATCACTCTACTTGTGAGAAGCTATGGACGGCTTCTTGGAGAAGAAGAGAGAGGAAATGTATTTCCAAAAAACTAGTGGATATCTCACTATCATGTTCTATTTATACTACAACAAAATGAGTAAAAAGGCCCATCCGCCCTTGCTTTGTTGTGGCCTCCTTGGGGAATTAATTTATTACACTTTAGGCCCCTCCTCACACATAAGGACGTTGAGGCCCTTGCTTGGTTCGGCCAACAACTCACACACGGCCATTTGCATGAACAAGGCTTGGAGTGTTTGTAATTCCCGCGCTTGGCTTCGTGTGAAAGGCCGTGTACCTGTGGGGGCAGCCATAACCATATCAGGTATCAAAGCAAGACCGGTTGTGTTCCAACATAACCCATCTTGGGCTAGTTCACGGATTAAACAAACTACAAAAAAAAAAATTCTGAAATCTGTCCACTAAAAGTTGAAAACCGAGAATGATGGTGTATGCTTAGATCTAGGTGTTATTTTGCTTGTTTAGTGAGTTTCTAGTGTTGGTTTCTTTCTCACCAACACTAAGGTGTCTAGATCCGAAGGTTGAGCTTGAAAGGTTGAATGTTGTGTAGTGACTTGAAGTGGCCGAAAGTTGAATGTTGTTGATGACCAAAAGAAAAATCGGTGGTTGTGTGATTATGTGCTAAGGAAGTGTTGAAGTTTGTGGAGTGTTCATCTTTTGAACTTGTGCATATTGTTCCTCTTGTTGAGTGTTCATCTTGTTGTGTGCTCAAGTGGTAAACTTATAAAGTTGATTGTGAAAGACTTGCACCCATCACTTTGTAGCCTTGTCAATCACTTCCCCTAAATCAAGGAACCTTGTTTTGTGGAAATTGTCAACCAAACCCACTTTCTTGAGTTTGAAAAAGAGTTAAGACTTCAAAATTTTAGTTTTCCCACCAAAACACTTTTCCATTTATCACAAGTTGTGTGAATATTAAATCAAGACAAAAAAAAAGAAAAAAAAATATATATAAATCCGAAGAGAAGAAGAACGTGTGAGGGCCATTGCATGCTACCATGTCACTATAAGCTCAACTTAGGATATTCTTTGGTTGCTAATTGTTGATTCTTGGTTTCCCTTATTTGGTCTTAGAACTAATTAACAAACTAATATTCTTCCCACTAGGTTGTCAACTAGTTCCTTGAGCCGTTTATTCACGTCAACGATTATTTGTGTGCTTTTATTCGTTTGAATGAGTTGCTGATTTTGATTCTAGTCCGGCAAGAATTCTTTGAGTCTTCAAACAAGAATCCATTCCGGCTAAGAGCTTACTCAAACCTTGTAAATCTCACGGTTACTAGCCAATTATACAAAACGTGTGGAACACGGACTTGTGGTGACTAAAGCGGGTAATACCTTGACGATGGAAGGAACAACATCTCATAATGCGGATACTAATGCCCTTGACTCAATGAGGGCCACTCTTGAGGCCGTTACTCGGACACTTGAAAGGGTGAATTCGGAATTTGGAGCCGTGAGAGGGGACTTGGTAGCAATAAGGGGGGAAGTATCGACTATTAGTGGGAGGCTAGATCAAGTGGAGAGTCAAAGGAACTCTCGGCCATCGACTCCTCTACACGTATCCACCAATGGTCATGATAGGACCTCCTCCGCAACCATCACCCCCGAAATGATCCACCAAATGTTAAATGCACCCCAAGCTCCACTAAATACCGCAAACCAATCTACCAATTTTCCTCCAAACCGAGACTCCACTAGACCACTACATTTCCAAGCTCCTCCAATTCCGCAAGAGGGATTTGGACGCCAAGCACCTCCCCTAAATCCGAACCCTCCCTTCCAAGCTCCACTAAACCAAAGACCACAAATTCCAATTCCTACGAATCAAAATGGCCAAGGCCGACCAGCCCACTTTGACGGATATGGTAGAGAGGAGTATGATGGAGAGGGAGCCTATGATGATGCTTATATGAGGGAGGAGGAGTTAAGAGGGGGCCGGGGGGAACCTAGGAGATACCGGGGGTATGGAGAAAGGGGAAACCGACACCAAGAGAGAGATGTAGGCATCAACACCATCAAGTTGAGCTTACCTATCTTTAAGGGTGAAAGTGACCCCGAGGCCTACTTAACTTGGGAATCGGCTTGTGACAAAGTTTTCCAAGTTAATGACATCTCGGAAGAAAAGAAGAGTTGCTATGCTATAGCTCACCTCGAGGGCTATGCTAACACTTGGTGGGAGTATGTTAAGCGATTTGGTAATGAATTGGTTGACGGGCAGCCACCACCTTGGTATCGGTTGAGGTATTTGATGAGACAACGATACCTTCCCGAGAGATACCGACATGAATTACTTGCTAGATTATATGGCTTGCGGCAAGGAGGCAAGAGTGTGGTGGCCTATTTTGACGAGTTCCAACAACTCATGTTGAAACTTGATCACCGTGGGGAGCAAATCAGCCACGACATCATCCGGTTCAAGTGTGGATTGAACAAGGAAATCTCCACTCACTTGACTCTTCATCAGTTCGAAACTATTGACGGTATATTCCAAGCGGCCCTAGAGATTGAAAGGGAACTTAAGGAGAGATCAACCTTCAAGGCAAGGGTCCAAAACCCCTCGGGTTGGGCCAAAAACAAGGACCAAACCGGTCCTCCGAAGCTGCCCGAATCCAAAATGGTTTCTAAGTTTCCCCCGAAGCCGGAGGCTCACAAATACCCCAACCCAAAGGGGTTCCAATGTTTCAAGTGCCAAGGTTGGGGGCATAAGGCAAATGAATGTCCGAACCGACGTAATGTGATCCTACGAGAAGGGAAAGTATACTACCTTGGTGAGGAGGTGGTGTCCGAAAGGGGGGAGGTTGAGGCCGAGCCTCAAGATGGAGAGGAAGCCGAGAAGGAACCAAATGAGGAAGGAGTAGATGATAGTGAAGATGTCTATCCACAAGAAGGGGAGTGTGTGGTTCCAAACTTTGTGGTTAGACGCGTCATGATTAGTAAGACGGTAGATGACCCGAGCCAAAGGGAAAATCTATTCCATACTAAGTGCCTTGTAAAGGGGAGTGTGTGCACCTTGGTAATTGATAGTGGTAGTTGTACAAACGTTGCGAGCCATGCTATGGTAAACTTCTTGAAGCTACCGACTACACCACACACTAGTCCTTACAAACTACAATGGTTGAATGATTGTGGTGAATTGAAGGTCACACGGCAATGTGTGATTCGGTTTAAGGTGGGCAACTACCACGATGAAGTGCTTTGTGACGTGATCCCAATGCAAGCATGTCACTTGTTGTTAGGTAGACCTTGGCAATATGATAGGTCTACTAAACACGACGGGAGGTCCAACTGGTACACGCTTGAGAAGGATGGCCGAAAGGTCACACTTCACCCTCTTTCACCCTCCCAAGTAAATGAGTGGTATAAAAAAATGAGAGAATTAAAAGGGAAGGGGGGGGAACCCGAGAGGGGAGAAAAGGGAAGGGAGGCCGTAGGTGAGGAGGTAGGGACATCCGAGGCTATCCCAACACCAAGGGAAAGGGAAAACGTAGTGATGTTGGCTAGGAGAAAGGAACTTTTCGTGGACCATGATGAAAACAAGCCGATGCTACTTTTGGCCCATTGCTTTAATACTAACCCCACTAATCCTTCCATTTCCCCTTTGATTTCTTGTTTGTTGCAGGAGTATGAAGATGTATTTCCGCAAGAACTTCCGCAAGGATTGCCCCCGCTTCGGGGAATTGAACACCAAATTGATTTGGTGCTGGGTTCACAGCTTCCAAACAAACCGGCCTATAGGAGCAATCCTATGGACACGAAGGAGCTTGAAAGACAAGTGGAGGAACTACTCAACAAGGGATACATCAAGGAAAGTATGAGTCCGTGTGCTGTTCCGGTACTTTTGGTACCAAAGAAGGACGGAACGTGGCGCATGTGCGTCGATTGCCGAGCCATCAACAAAATCACTATAAGGTATCGTCATCCAATCCCTAGATTAGATGATATGTTAGATGAGCTCCACGGATCTTGTGTGTTTTCTAAAGTGGACCTTAGGAGCGGCTATCACCAAATTCGCATGCAACCCGGTGATGAGTGGAAGACCGCATTCAAGACCAAATTCGGTCTATATGAGTGGCTGGTCATGCCATTCGGCCTTACCAATGCTCCTAGTACTTTTATGAGGCTAATGAACCATGTAATGAAGCCTTATATTGGAAAGTTTGTGGTAGTTTACTTTGATGATGTGTTGGTGTGTAGTAAGTCTATTAATGAACATGTAATGCATTTGAAATGTGTGTTTGATGTGCTCCGAAAGGAGAAGCTGTATGCCAACATGGAGAAGTGTTCTTTTGGTGTTGATAAAGTCATATTCTTGGGTTTTGTCGTGAGCTCAAGGGGAGTGGAAGTGGACGATTCCAAGATAGACTCTATACGAAGTTGGCCGACCCCTAAAACTATTGGAGAAATCCGAAGTTTCCACGGGTTGGCAAGCTTTTATAGGAGGTTTGTCAAAGGATTTAGTTCCATAGCAGCCCCCTTGACCGAGGTAATTAGAAAGGACGGACCCTTTAAATGGGGTGAAGAGCAAGCTAAGGCTTTTGAGGCCTTGAAAGCTACGCTCGTCTCGGCGCCTTTATTGCAATTACCCGATTTTGATAAGATGTTTGAGGTAGAGTGTGATGCTAGTAAGGTCGGCATCGGGGCTGTTTTGATGCAAGAAGGTAAGCCCGTTGCCTATTTCAGTGAAAAGCTCAAAGGGGCAACTCTTAATTACTCGACCTATGATTTGGAGTTGTACGCCCTTGTTAGAGCTTTGGGAAATTGGCAACACTATTTGTGGCCTAAGGAGTTTGTGATACGAACGGATCATGAGTCGTTGAAACACCTTAAGAGCCAAGACAAGCTGAATAGGCGTCATGCTAAGTGGATTGAGTTCATCGAAACTTTCCCTTATGTAATTCATTACAAAAGGGGAAAGGAAAATGTTGTTGCCGATGCCTTGTCTCGGAAGCATGTGCTTGTTGCTACCTTGTCTTCGAAGTTAATGGGTTTTGAGAGCTTGCGGATGTTGTATCCCGAGGATCCTACCTTTGCTCCTATTTTTAGGGAATGTGAAGAGTGGGGAAGGGACCGTTGGCTTAAGGAAAATAACCATTCCTCCTACTCTCGGTTCGAGGGGTATTTGTTCAAAGGGAGGAGGTTATGTGTTCCTTCTAGTTCTTGGAGGGAATTACTTGTGAGGGAGGCCCATGACGGAGGCCTCATGGGTCACTTTGGGGTAGACAAGACCCTCGGAATCCTAGAGGAGAACTTCTATTGGCCCAAAATGCGCAAAGATGTCACAAAAATTTGTAATCAATGTGCGGCCTACCGGAGTGCTAAATCTCGCCTCCGACCTCAAGGATTATACACCCCGCTCCCTACTCCCCTTAGACCTTGGCTGGACATCTCGATGGATTTCGTTTTGGGGCTGCCAAGGACTAGAAAGGGTCGAGATAGTATTTTTGTGGTTGTTGATAGATTTTCTAAAATGGCTCACTTTATTCCATGTGCTAAAACCGAGGACGCTCCTAGTGTAGCTTCATTATTTGTTGAACATGTTGTAAAGCTTCACGGAGTACCAAGGACCATTGTGAGTGATAGGGACTCCAAGTTCCTAAGTCTCTTTTGGAAGTCCATGTGGGGTAGGCTTGGGACGAAGTTACTTTTCTCCACGTCTTGCCACCCGCAAACCGACGGCCAAACGGAGGTAGTAAATAGAACCTTGGGTCTATGCTACGTTCTATGGTTAAAGGTAAACTGACTTCATGGGAAGAACACCTACCCTTGGTGGAATTCGCATACAACCGGGTAATACATTCGAGCACGGGAATGACTCCCTTTGAATGTGTTTACGGCCTAAATCCCCTTACCCCTTTAGATCTCACTCCTTTGTCTAGTGATCTCATGACCAGCTTAGATGGAAATAAAAGAGCCGAGGCCATGAAGAAAATGCATGAGACGGTGCGGATCAAGCTTGAAAAGAAGAATCAGGAGGTTGCAAAACGGGCAAACAAAGGGAGAAGGAAGCTAGTGCTTGAACCCGGAGATTGGGTGTGGGTGCATCTTCAAAAGGATCGGTTTCCAGCTCAAAGGAAGTCCAAATTGCTGCCGAGAGGTGATGGTCCTTTCCAAGTACTTGAGAGAATCAATGACAACGCCTACAAGATTGACCTACCACCGGAATATCAAGTGCACAACACCTTCAACGTCGGAGATCTCTCCCTCGTGGATGCGGTTGAAGATGATCAAATGCCGAATTTGAGGTCAAATACCTCTCAAGATGGAGAGGATGATACGGTTAAGGCAATCCCCACAGGTACACGGCCTTTCACACGAAGCCAAGCTCGGGAATTACAAACACTCCAAGCTTTGTTCATGCAAATGGCCGTGTGTGAGTTGTTGACCGAACCAACCAAGGACCTAAACATTTTTATGTGTGAAGAGGGGTCCTAAAGTGTAATAAACTAATCCCCAAGGATGCCACAAGAAAGCAAGGGCGGATGGGTCTTTTAACACCTTTTGTTGTAGTATAAATAGAACATCATAGTGAGATATCCCTTAGTTCATTTTGAAATCTGAAATTGTAACCTAAAACACCAAAATATCTTCTCTCTTCTTCTCCAAGAAGCCGTCCCTAGATCTCACAAGTAGAGGAATACTTGTGTTGTCTCTTTGGCTAGAAACAAGGGTTTTGAGGTTGTTGAGTGCCTCTTGGTCCTTGTAAGAACTTGGTGTTTATATTCATTAGACTTAGGGTCCTCTCTTGATGTTAGGGTTCTTAGTTTCTTGAATGTTATATGTCAAGTTATCTATCTTTCATTATCTTGTTGTTGTTGTGTTGCTTTTGTTTATCTTGAAAGTCTAGTGAAGCCGTGTGGGGCTCGTTTCGATTCACTAGCATTGTGGTATCTCTTGTTGTTCTCAGATTGTGGCTTAAAAACCGAAACTATCTCTTGTGTTGTAATCTGAAAACCGAAACTTAAAACTTGTTGTTCTTGTGTTGTTGGACTGAAATCCGAACTCTTGTGGTTGTTGGTTTGATCTTGTATCATTCTTTGCCATGTGAAAATTATGGAAGAGACTTTAATTTGTGTCTGGTTCCGTATGTCAACTATTGATTCTACTTCAACAAAAATTATCATTGTTACATATCCTTGAAACATTTAGTAATAATTTTTCAACCATATACATAGTACACATTTTTACTAACTCAATGAGCCAATGCTTTGCAAATTTTTTTTATTTCCAAAGGATAAACTTTCTCCTTGATATGCTTGATGTGAGAGAAAATATTTTGATCTATACTTCGTGGATCCCCTATCTAGTAACATTCGTTTATACTTTCTCTCACTTTATATTTTTCTGTTGGTCATTTGTAAGTTTTAGCAACCCATTTTAACCTGTGTACCTAAGAAGGAGATTGAGGAAGAATCATACTTTTCATTGTCCAGGTTGGCAACTTGATTATTTAAGTAATGGATCAGGTACCCTTGAGTTCTCTTATCCTTCACTATCTTTCCATTGTTGTTTTTTAGCAGATAACAAACCTTAACATGTTTCTTTAAATAGCTCATTTCTACCATAAAAAGTGTAAAGCTAGTTTTTTGCATTTTAAACATACTGGTTATGTGAACTATAGGGGACATTTCTCTTTCAATCAAGTATTTGTCTAAGTAACTACCAAATAAATAGAAGTAGGGGATTTTATGATGAAGGGGATAGAGCTATTGTGTTAGGGGAGATGGAGTACTCAAAGGAATGTTGGGATTTTAGTTGTTGTAGACGTTTTAAGGTAGAAGAGGTTAGAGAGGCTGTTCGTAGGATGCGAAGGGGTAGGGCGACGGGGCCTGATGAGATACCTGTGGATTTTTGGAAGTTTTCTGGTGAGGCTGGTTTAAGGTGGTTTACTGGATTATTTAACAGAATTTTCTAGATGGCAAAAATGCCTAAGGATTGGAGGTGGAGTACTATGATCCCTTTTTATAAGAACAAGGGTAACATTCAGAGTTGCAATAACTATAGGGGGATTAAGTTAATCAGTCACTCTATGAAGATTTGGGAGAGAGTGATATAGGTGAGGCTGAGACGGATAGTGTCTATTTCTGATAACTAATTTGGATTTATGCTTGGACGCTCGATGATGGAGGCAATTCACCTGGTACGGAAGCTGGTGGAATAGTATAGGGAAAGGAACAAGGACCTGCACATGCTGTTTATCGACTTAGAGAAGGCAAACGATCAAGTCCTCAGGGAGGTGCTTTGGAGATGCATGGATGTGAGTGGAGTCCCGGTGGCATATATCAGAGTAATTAAAGACATGTATGATGGAGCTAAAACTTAGGTGAGGACGGCGGGAGGAGACTCAGAGCATTTCACTGTCTTGACAGGATTGCATTAGGGATCTACTCTTTGTCCCATTTTATTTGCTTGGTGATGGATGTGTTGACGCTGCGTATTCAAGGAGAGGTGCCTTGGTGTATGCTTTTTGTAGATAATGTAGTTTTGATTGATGAGATGTGGGGGGGGGGAGGTGAATGATAAATTAAAGGTGTGGAGACAAACTCTTGAGTCTAAAGGGTTCAGGTTAAGTAGGAGCAAGACAGAGTATTTGGAATGCAAGTTTAATGACGTGAGGCTAGAGAATGAGGTGGTAGTGAAGTTGGAATCGTAGGTGGTATGTAAGAGGGATAGTTTCAAGTATCTTGGGTCTGTGATTCAGGGTAATGGTGAGATTGATGAGGATGACTCGCACCATATTGGGGCAGGATGGATGAAGTAGAAGCTCGCTTTGGGGGTATTATGTGATAAGAAGGTGCCTCCCAAGCTTAAAGAAATTTTTTTATAGGGTGGCAGTCCGTCCGGCCATGTTGTATAGAGTGGAGTGTTGGCCAGTTAAGAACTCCCACATTTAAAAAATAAAGGTGGCAGAAATACGGATGTTACGTTAGATTGTGGGATGACTAGGGGGATAGAGTTTGGAATGAGACTATCAGGGAGAAGGTTGGTGTGACTCCAGTGGATAATTAGATGCGGGAAGTTTGATTAAGATGGTTCGGATACATGATGAAAAGGGGCATGGATGCCCCGGTTCGTAGGTGTGAGAGGCTAGCTTTGGATGGTTTTAGGCATGGTAGGGGTAGGCCGAAGAAGTACTGGGGAGAGGTGATTTTACGGGACATAGAGTAGTTACAGCTCACTGAGGACATGACCCTAAATAGGAAGATCTGGAGGACGCCAATTAGGGCAGAAGGATAGGGTCAGTTTGGGTCGCTAATGTAGGGAATTACTTGGTGGGGGTATTATTCTTGTTATGATACCTTGTTTCATGTGTTATTACGAATCTGTTTATTTTTCTCTGTTTACTATTACTTGTGTGTGTCATATTTATGTTATGTCATCTTGTTCCTTGCTTTACTATGAATTTGTTTAGTATTTCGTGTCTCGAGCTGGGGGTCTATCGAAAATAGCCTTTCTACTTCTTTAGAGGTAGAGGTATGGATTGCGTACATCTTACCCTCCCCAGACCTCACTATGTGGGAATAGAGTGTGTTTGTTGTTGTTGTATGATAAATAACTAGGATTATGATGCCCATGACTTCATAACTACATAGGTTTCTCGTGTTAGCTAACTATTTCGATTCGTTGTATGCAAAATCGAACAAGGTAGGTTCATCTAAATATCTTTGGACCTTAGTTAGATGAATTTCACTCTTATCCTCTTGATCTTTGAGTATATCATTTTTAACCCATATTCTTTATTTTAGATTAACTATCTCGTTTACAACTCAAGTTATTATTAATTAAGGTTGATCAAATCCTTATTGTAATTTCTTTATCCTAATCTTTACTTCTCTCTCGAAAAAGTTGAGAATACAGGTGACTTCTTAAAATTTGCAACCATTATAAGAAAATCATAATAAATATAATTCCAAAACACGTAAGGAAATTGGTCTAATATTATCTCACACTTAACCTATTTGTTAGTTCATCATGTTTCTGATAACCCTAGTAGACGTCTTTACCTACTCATAATAGCAAGCACACAAGAGAATTTATAGATGAAAACATATGTATGATCTTACAATAATAAGAAAATCCAAAATCTCATCTCAAATTAATATCCTCGAAATGATGTTTGTAACATTCCAAGAATATGCCATAGAATCGCATAATGTAGAATTATAAATATAAAGTAGTGTAAACTCATACAAATAACCGTATAAGAATATTTATAGACAAAATAAAACCTATCATAATACAAATAGAAAATTTAGGTCGGTCATCCAATTTAAGTGGAGCTAGGATCACATTTAAATACCACAATCGTCCTTTGGTGCTCATGGTTTCATCATGAACTTTATCATCTATAGGTCTTCAATGGTATAAATCTCACTACACCTCCATTGTATCAACCTAAAGTTGTGTAATGCTATCATCTAATTGAATTCAACCTAAGCTCTTGCACACTTCATTGATTCCCTTTAACCATAATCTCAAGGTGGGTTCCTCAATTCTAAATACGATTGTATGGTCTTTTTATCTAATAATGCTCACACTTAGTTCATGTAGCTATATTTTTAGGACTCAAGCCTCATGCTACTATAGACATGGGACTCAAACCTCATTCTACTCTAGACATGGGACTCCAACCTTGTGCTAGTCCAGACATGGGACTCCAACCTCATGCTATTCTAGACATGGGAATCAAGCCTCATGCTACACTAGACATGGGACTCAAACCACATGCTTCCATTAGGCATGGGACTTTAACATCAAGCCCTATCATTACCATTACTAGTAGACCCTGGATTCCAAACTATTTTTATCCATGCATCTACTCTTATGCAATTTATTTCAACACTTAAGGACTCTAACCTATTTTACCAATTCAACACCACATATGACCACATGGTTCTCATGGAACTATCTATTCATCACACTCTTTGAAAGGGGGGATTCCTCACTTGAGTTCATTATTCAATTACAAATATGGCCACCAACACCCTTACAAACCATTCCCACTTCACAAGCAATTTTACAACAAATTCTATACTACACATTAGTCTACACACAATTTAAGTTTAATTTCATGTTTAGGGACCTTAACCCTCTTGTTTTTTTCAAGACAACAAGGTCACAATAAATTGAATCAAGCATTCATACTCACTAGGTCATTACCATAGTTCAATACATAACAAATATATAACTAGACAACTCACTTAGATATTTCCACAAACACCTTAGGTGCATACCTTCAAGAAGTCTATTCCAAAGGTAGATATTATCAAGATTAGGGTTACTCAAGACCCACATATAAACATGAGTCTAAGCAAGATTCAACATTACACATCATTAAGCAAAAACACCCTTTGCATTTGTTTTCTAAACCACCATGTAGACTTACCAATACAAGTGTAAAATACATGGGTTTAGATTTATTAAACAAGGTGAAAAGGTAAATTCCCTAAAAAGTTGATGCAATGAAGAACTTGACATCTCTCTTGCCTCCAGATGAACCCCCTTCAAACGCTAGCCTCCAATCTTATTTCAAGACCCCTTGTGAGTGATTGGAATGTTTGATACACTACCCCAGTGTTATAAGAGGCTACGAGGACTTATATTGGTGGGAGACTTAGGGTTTGGGCAAGGGAAATGACCAAAAAAGCCCTTATGTAAAGGCTGAAAAGTGTCTTCATCTAGGGGTACGCTCCCCTATGCGATTCCTTTAGTAATCGTACCCTAGGGTACGAGTGGTATCCTAACTCATACCATAGTGTTATCCTAGGTCAATCACACTGTTAAGGGAATGAATAGACACCTTTGAGTTGTGTCCAAAGTGTAAGACTCACCCTTAACTTGTATGGAACAGCCTATAGAAAATAGTCCACTCCAAACAATGTCCTCACTTCATACGGTTGAGTAGTATATGACTCATACACATGGGTATGATCAAGGGGTGACCATGTCGTATAGAAACAGTATGCTACCCTAACATGATGCTCAAGGTATGTGAGGGTGAGGAGAGAGTGTGTATGACCCGTATCCATGGGTACGACTCAAGCTCTAAGTCGTACCCAACTCAGAGATACCAAAAAGTTGTTCTTCTTCTTAAGGTTCAAGGCCTAGGTGTTTCAATTCTCCCCCACTTGGATTCTTCGTTCGCCAATGAAGGATAAGGCCAGTACAGATACTAGTTAACACATGGTCACATATCAAAACAACCTTTAAACAAGTTAGAATAGAGAATGCAATAAGGATATAACAAAGCCCGCATCATAATAACCTTCCACCAACCATTTATTTCATTGACCTTAGTAATAAAACCCATCCTTGTCATTGCACTAATTCAATTTATAATTCAAGGACTTTATCTTAATGTATAAACAAGACATAACTCAAGGTAGGAATATTAGAACTTACTTCAATCACGAGTGTCAGGACAGGGGAAACAAATGAGGTTACTCTAACTTTATGTCCTCATCTGCCTTTCAAGTTGCTTCCTCGGACTTTTGGTTCCTCCATGGAATCCTCACCGAAGCCACCTCTTTTGGTCGCATCTGGTGAACTTTTCACTCTAAGATCTCAATGAGACCTCTTTAAAGAACAAGCTTTTGAGATACCAATACCAACCACCTCTACTCAACACATAGCACTCCGGAGGGATGGACTCATGCTAGAGAGAAAGTCCTACCTAACTTTGAGTTTACCAAGTCACATCACCACGAGAGCTTGAGTCTATCTATGAACTACCATTTCCATGTTCATGCCTTTTTAAGGCAATAATGAGTTAAGTTAAGCCACAGGGTTCTACTCTTCTGATCTTTCCTATGACACCTCTTCACTTCCATCACCCTTATATATAGATGCCATGAGTAAGGAATGGGGATAAACCATATCTAACCACTATAAAAAATTACCAACCCATACTTGAAACCCAAAACCACAAAACTACTATGTCATGAAATAATTTATACGACTAAGCCTTATCACATCTCTTATGTCTTTAACAAAACTACGACTATACCTACCAAATTGTGACATTCATGCATATCATTTTTATACCCGATGTATAATCTATAGATCAAAAGATTTAACACCCTCTACTATTTCCTCAAGGGTTTCCACCACCTACTCCTTTCCTATCTATTTATCATGGAACCACCTTAGCTCACCTTCTAAAACATTAACCCTAGTAGCTACTCTAGACTCTCCCCCACTTAGGGACTTCTACACTCCCCATTACCACCATAACCATGCTTCCCAAAACACTACCACCTAAATTTATGGGGAGTAATTTAAGGACCCAAATTACAAAGATTATCCATGCCACCAAATTAAAAATAAAGACCCTCAAAATGAGACACATCACCATTGGGACGAGGCACTTCATAAAAATTACCTAGACCAATATGGAGAATCATCCCGAACAAGAAATACTATAAGGGGGGTCCTTAAAATTGGACACCGAAAGAAACACAACCACATTTACCATGACTAGTGTGAAATGAGTCCAAGAATCATATCCACAGAATAAGGCAAATACAACAATGCAAACTTTGGTCGTAAGTGTTAAAGGAATGCATGAAACACTAGTAGGGCAATATCTTAGCTAAGATAGAAGGGAATCATGAGAATATGCCACCCGACCCCTCCTTGAAGTCCACCATCAGAAGAAAATTTAAGATTGACCCACAACCTTCATTCCACTCCCCTATAAAATAACACTTCACCCTATTAGGTGTCACCGAATATATATACTAGGGCCACTTGGTTCTCCCATACCCAAAATTGTATCCATCTAAATGATATTTATAGCTTTGTATTGCTATATAAGCTCCATGCTTTAACCCATTCAATGACATAGACCTTCAATAGACTAGTCCAACCTAACTCCCAACCATATGGCCCCAACCTTCCCACTATTGTATCCCCCAAGTCATCAATCTTGTCTAACCTACTAATTTACCTCTATGATTTCCACATAGCTACCTTTGATCTGGCATACTCTCTTGATCACCATCAACATCTAAGATTCATACATAGAGTCTATCAACCACCACGCACTACCGATAAAGTGTCCCATATAAGTTACGTAGATGCACGGTCCACCCCACAAGGTGGACACTATGAACTCTTTATCCACTAATCGATGACCTATTTACTTCTGGGGAAACCACCCCTCTTATGCCTGAATGCACAAACACTCCTACCGAAAGATAAAAATCATTCCATTGAGAGACCATAGAAATTAGACCAATATCCAAAATAAGGACAATTCACAACTTATTCTCCCTTTTAATTTGGGGTACTAGGAAGGTCATCAAGAAGAACCTCAAGACACTAATAATTCACAAGGATGAATTTTAGAGATGAGCCTATCCAGTTAAAATCATTAACTCAAACTAAAAGACGCAATAACATTCTAGGGGTTAACTTTTTTGGATCCATAATAGAGACATGCCTCCTCTTCACATAAAATGATTGAATTATTAGGGAAGCTTAAACATGACTCTACGGGTCCAATAATCTAAAGAAGCAAAGTACGAGTGCGATCGACCTAAGCCTGAGGTACTATCAAATCAACCAGGTCTAACCCCACCAAGTTTACCCTAATCTCTCTACACAACCCTTATAGACTTTTTTAACAACCAAAGAGTCAACTACTAGGGTAGAAATAGAGAGGAGACTGAAATTACTGTAGGACAAATCCAAGATACACAATCACAAGTGGGGTATCATAAGAAGAAGTAGACCTAGGTCAAACAGATAATACACATCATACGAGAAGAGTTTTAACAAACTCGTGTCATCATCGGGAGATGCCTCGGACTCCTAAAGGGTAGTAGGAGAATTCAGACAGACTTGACCAATGTCAAATCTAGAAGTATCACCCCATGGTACAAGATTTTTAGACGTGGCGATCGGTACCCTATTTGCCTAAGCGGCAATCTTTATGGGACACTGTCACGCCCCAAATCCTATTAAGGCGGACTGGCACCCGTTGCCGGTAAGGCTCGGGAGAACCAACCTGTAGCAATACATTACCTATGAACA
This sequence comes from Capsicum baccatum var. pendulum, assembly GCA_030864225.1. NCBI lineage: Eukaryota > Viridiplantae > Streptophyta > Magnoliopsida > Solanales > Solanaceae > Capsicum > Capsicum baccatum. The sequence goes on from CM061552.1 coordinate 167,506,682, forward strand.
TTATAAGTTACTTTTATACTAAACATGCCCTCAAAAGATAAATGGAACTAGCAAGCCAAAAGATGTTGTATGACTAGGCCGTTGGAGCCACAATGTCTACGATACGATACATGACCATACTATACTTTACATAGTCTACAAAGCCTCTAGACAAGAAACATTATCTTATAAGGGTCGGGACAGACCCCGCCTCATGATAAGATACTATACAATGCAAAAAGATATGATAAGACTCAAAGCCCCGAAGCAACCTGGAGCTCAGTGACTGCAGTTGATATCCTGTACTCTTACTGGGGAGGTTTATTAGCTTCTGCACCTGCAGCATGGAATGCAGGTCCCCCAACAGGGACGTCAGTACGAAATAATGTACTGAATATGTAAGGCAACATGTACCATATGAGATAAAAGCTCAAATGAAACCATACACTGCTGTAAGGTAAAAGACCACCTTTATGAATATTGTGGAGTCATGCATCTTATAACAATTATGTTACTTTACTCTTATCACTTGTATAATCTGTGCACATCATGTAATACAAATGACCAGCTGATCAGTGGTAAATCTATATCAGGATCGACCCATGCTAGGCTTTCCTTTCACCCCTGGGATACCCCCTGTAATACTGGGATTGACCCATGCTAGGTGATTCTTTCACCCCTGGGATACCACCCAACAGAAGCAACTGTATACATATATCTTCTTATTACTTTTGAGATGAATCTTTGGTGATCGTAACATTTGAGCTATAAGACTATAAGCATGACAAATGACAAGTATGTGACCATGTAACATCATATCACAATGAAAAGAGTGGGTTATACAATTAGTGAAACATGTAGGACATAAACAACGTATGAACTTTATTTAGCTAAAAAGAAGACTCATATGTCACGGTATCCAATGTATGTATGCAGCAGTGACAATGCTCGAATCTGGAAACACAAATACATGTAAAGAGTGGAGTGGTTATATCGAAGTTTGTAAAGATCTCTATGTGCCAATAAAGACTTTGGATTCCATGCCAAATAATAAGAGATCGAATAGCCTTACATACCTCGACATATCAACTTGTTTTTACCTCGAAATGACTTCTTTTCTTCCAACTATTTATCTACAATATCATGTTTTAAAGCTAGTATTAGCAGCTAATCAATGCATCTGGACAGCCCAATCTCACAAAACACAACACTTTGGCAACAAACGTATAACCATCGACTCAATGGTGTTATTCCGACTTTCTCAATTCTAACTGTCTTCAACCAGTACACATTATCCTATACATGATGTACACAGCCTATATCAGCTCTACAACATGCTGGCAACAGTCCATAACTACAACACAGAACCATTTTACAAAATGCTCAACTAAGAAGCACAACATCTCGTCGTCTCCCTACATTTCGTCGTTAACAATTCATACTTGTCCCAACTTTGAACCAGATGCTCCCAACATATATATACATCAAATAAACCTTAACACAGTCACAAAATAGCTCAAAACACAGGGGGGGGGGAACGTGAAACATCAGCCCCCTCATCAAAACAGTCCAATACCATTTTGGAAGCACATAAGATCATATAAGGATACTTGTTTCCAAAGAACTAGCAAAACAGTCCAGCAACCTTGGCAACCATATACACACTATAACATATTAATAACCTCAACTTTATATCATATCAAAGTCAAAAATCAGGGTAAGAATCGTTCCAAAGCCAAGAAAATCAAACAACAACTTTCAGGACACAAGCTGTCCAGAAATTCCTGCACAGTACACCAGCCAACTTATCTTGTTTTCCATGGAAAATTCATATCAAGTATATGGTTATTTTTACATACCTTAACTCCCAAGGTGTAAGTCTAATTCAAGAACTCAAAAAGTAGCCTTTGGTTGCCTTCCAAGGTGAAGAAATGCCAAGAGAAACTTAGAGAGAAAAGCTGAAATTGTTTTGGTCTCCTACTAGTTAACCTAAGGAGCTCGGTTTTGGTCCCTTTTTAAAGGGGCCTTAGACTGACTTTCTCCTAATATTTGCAACTGATTAACTCAAGTTGGTCAATGACCAATTTTCCCCTTTCACTTGGGCCTTTTGGATCTCTAAATCAATGGGCTTTAGTGGCCCATTTTCCTTAATCTTTCTTGCACTTTGTTTGGGCCCAATTTTCTTAGTAGTGAATGAATGTAGTTGGGCCTATTATATAAAAATCTTGGGCTGAACATCTTGGCCCAATATAATGCTAAACCATTGGCTTTAATAGCCTCCCTAACTTGGGCTTCGTTTGTCGCAAGACTTGGAAAGTTTCGGCGTTAAGCCTTGTCTTCGTTCCCCTTTCTTTTTACTAACGTCTAGACTTCAAGTGAGTTCACTTATGAATGAATTATTCTCCCTCATGTATATATACATTTTTTTTTTAAGCCAACCACACAGGTGACTCACCTGCTAGCTTCCTAAGTTCCATAAGCACGTCAATGATTTTCTCCGTTTAAGGCCACAGTCTCTAAATAGACTTCCATATAGTGCCCCAATCTAACACTTGAACACTTGAAAAAAAAAGTTTTGGTAGTAATTAAATCAAGTCGTATGTCATTTTATGTGAACATTACTAGTACATGCAAAATGTGGGGTGTTACATCCTCCCCCCCTTAGGAACATTCGTCCCGAATGTTAACATAACTGTATAGTCTAGGCAGGTTTAAATTTCTGGTCACACAACTGTTAATAACATAACTAGTATTCAAACACATACCTATTAATGTTCCTCCTCTGCATCTTTTAGTCCCTCCTTGTCTTCAAATAGATGAGGGTATTTGGATGTCATTACTTCCTCCGGTTCCCACGTTATTTCTTCTACTTGGTTGTTTCTCCAGAGTACCTTTACTGATGCAATTTCTTTGTTCCTTAACTTTTTAATTTGGCGATCTAGAATAGCAACCGGTACCTCTTCATAAGTAAGATCCTCTGTGACCTGTACATCTTCTATAGGAGTGATACGAGAGGGGTCACCTATGCATTTTCGAAGCATTGACACATGAAACACTGGATGAACCATTGAAAGTTCCTGGGGTAGCTCTAATTCATATGCAACTTGTCCGACCCTCTTAGTAATCTTATATGGCCCTATGTAACGTGGGCTTAGTTTCCCTTTCTTACCAAATCTCATAACCCCTTTCATCGGTGATACCTTTACAAATACCCAATCTCCAATAGAGAATTCCAGCCCTCTTCTCCGCATATCTGCATATGATTTATGACGACTTTGGGCTGTTTTTAGCCGTTGTTGTATCACCTTAACTTTTTCCTTGGCTTGTTGGACTAAATCTGGCCCGAGCAAGGTGGTTTCACCCACTTCGAACCAACCAATTGGTGACCTACATTTCCTCCCATACAAAGCTTCGTAAGGCGCCATCTTGATGCTCGAATGGTAGCTGTTATTATAGGCAAATTCAATAAGGGGCAAGTGTTCTACCCAGCTACCTTTAAAATCTAATGCACAGGTTCGCAACATATCCTCAAGTGTTTGAATAGTACGCTCTGCCTGGCCGTCTGTTTGGGGATGGAAGGCTGTACTCAAATTCACTTGCGTCCCTAAACTCCTTTGAAAGGACTTCCAAAATTTTGCCGTGAATTGAGCTCCTCGATCAGATATAATAGAGAGTGGGACCCCATGTAGCCTAACTATCTCTTTGAGGTATAATTTGGCATATTCTTCAGCTGTATAATCACTTCTAACTGGCAGGAAGTGCGCTGACTTCGTGAGTCTATCAACTATCACCCATATGGAGTCAAACTTATTAACTGAACGAGGCAAACCAGTTACAAAATCCATATTAGTCATATCCCACTTCCAAGTTGGAATCTCTATACATTGCATGTAACCACCTGGCTTTTGGTGCTCTACTTTGACTTGTTGACAAGTAGGACATTGAGCCACAAACTCTGCAAGGTCCTTTTTCATGCCTCCCCACCAAAACACTCCCTTTAGGTCATGATACATCTTAGTAGATCCTGGGTGGATGGAATATCTTGAATGATGGGCTTCTTCCATTATTCTCTTTCTGAGTCTGTTAACATCAGGAACACACAATCTATTTTGTCAATAAAGTACTCCATCTTGTGTAAGCCTAAACTCCTTCATTATACCTTGACTTACTTTCTCCTTAAGGCATTGTAGAATAGGATCATAATACTGTTTTTCTTTCACTTCCCTTATCAATGAAGAATCGGCAGCATTATGTACAATAATGTCCTTTCTTGGAGTTTCGAGTAGACGAACACCCAGATTGGCTAGTTGACGCAGATCCTTAGCCATGCCTTGCTTTACCCCTTTCTGATCACTGGTACCCATGAGTGTCTTACGACTTAGAGCATCAGCCACCACATTTGCTTTCCCTGGATGGTATAATATATCAATATCATAATCCTTTATTAACTCTAGCCACCTCCGCTGCCTCAAATTTAGATCTTTCTGCTTGAAAATATACTGTAAACTCTTATGATCTGTATATATGTCCACGTGCACCCCATACAAATAGTGGCGCCATATCTTTAAAGCAAATACAACCGCTGCTAGCTCAAGATCATGTGTTGGGTAGTTTTTCTCGTGTGGTCTCAATTGTCTCGAGGCATAAGCAATCACCTTACCATGTTGTGTTAGTACACACCCCAAACCAACTCCGGAAGCATCACAATACACTGCATATCCCTCTGAGCCTTCTGGAAGCACTAGCACAGGTGCTGAGGTTAGCCTGCTTTTCAACTCTTGAAAGCTCCTTTCACATGCATCATTCCATTGGAATTTGGTTTCCTTGTGAGTTAGCTTAGTAAGAGGTGCAGACATAGAAGAAAAACCTTCAACAAACCTTCTGTAATAACCTGCCAATCCAAGGAAGCTTCGAACCTCTGTAGGTGTCGTTGGCCTTGGCCAATCTTTCACAGCCTCTATCTTTTGTGAATCCACCCTTATTCCTTCATCCGATACAATATGGCCCAAAAATGCCACTGATTTTAACCAAAATTCACATTTGGAAAACTTAGCATACAACCGGCGATCACGGAGAACTTGTAGTACTAGTCGTAAATGATTTGCGTGGTCCTTTTCTGACCTTGAATACACCAGAATATCATCTATAAATACTATCACGAACACATCCAGGAAAGGCTTGAATACCCTATTCATCAAATCCATAAAAACTGCTGGTGCATTCGTTAGCCCAAACGACATAACAAGAAATTCAAAGTGACCATATCTGGTTCGGAAAGCTGTCTTAGGTATATCTTTTTCCTGCACTCTCACCTGATGATAACCTGATCTCAAATCGATCTTTGAAAAGTATTTAGCACCCTGTAACTGATCAAACAAGTCATCAATTCTGGGGAGGGGATATTTATTCTTAATTGTCACCCTATTCAGTTGTCGGTAGTCAATACACATCCTCAATGTGCCATCCTTTTTACGCACAAATAAAACCGGTGCACCCCAATGGGACACACTAGGTCTTATAAAACCCTTTTCTAACAAGTCTTTCAGTTGCTCCTTTAATTCACGTAATTCTGCCGGGGCCATTCTATATGGAGGAATAGAGATAGGCTCGGTGCCTGGTAATAATTCAATACCAAAATCTATTTCTCGTTCTGGAGGCAAACCAGGGAGTTCCTCAGGAAAGACATCAATAAATTCATTCACTATTGGAACAGACTGGATAGTTGGTGATTCTGCCTCCATGTCTCTCACTCTAACGAGATGACATATATATCCCTTTGATATCATTTTTCTGGCTTTAAAATAAGAGATAAACCTCCCTTTTGGTGCCCCAATATTGCCTTCCCATTCAAGGACTGCTTCATTTGGAAAGTGAAAGTACGTCCTCTTGGTTCGGCAGTCAACGGTGGCATAGCAAGAAGCCAACCAATCCATACCCATTATAACATCAAATTCTACCATTTCTAACTCGATAAGATCAGCTAATGTATCTCGGTCGCAGACAGTCACTATGCAATCACAATAGACTCTTCTAACTATAATTGACTCCCCAGTTGGTGTAGACACCGCAAGTGGTTTATTCAATAATTTAGGTGTTCTACCAAGCTTCCCAGCAACTAATGGAGTAATATATGACAATGTAGAACCAGGGTCAATTAATGCATACACTTTATGTGAGAAGATGGACAATGTACCTATAACCACATCGGGTGAAGCTTCCAGGTTCTGTCGAGTCCCTAGAGCATATGTGCGATTTTGGGCCACGCTGGAACTAGCTGCCCCTCTAATACCTCTGCCGCGACCTATGGGAAATTGCTCACCTCTACCTGATGGAGGCACTGATGATGATGATACAACAGCTGATCTAGTAGGTTGTGCCATATCACCCCTGCGTCTTCTTGGGCAATCTTTTATTACATGCCCTGGCATACCACACCAATAACAAACATCTGTTCCCCTGCGACACGCACCTATATGATATCTCCCACATTGTCTGCAAGGCTGCCTAGGAGGCATTTGCTGGCTTCCCGAATATCCTGTTGTCCGTGTACCTTGGCCCTCACTTCTCTGCCCAAATTGATCATTTCTAGACCCTTGAAGTGGTGGTGGAGCACTAGCTGTAGAGTAAGAGGATGATGGCCTGGGTGGCCTATGAGAAAATCGTGGCCTAAACTCACCCTGGGGTGGTGTAAACTGTCCTGTAGATCTGGCCCTCTTGAATTGCCCCCTTTCTATTTCTTGTGCCCTCCTTCTTTGTCTCTGATCCTCCAGTTTCTGTGCAAAAGCTTGCATCCTCGCTATATCCATGTCTTTATTTAAAGAGGCAATGGTACAATCTCTAACCAAATATGAATCCAACCTATCGACATACCGATGGACTCTATCTGCCATAGTAGGAACAACATTAGGAGCGTACCTGGCCAGAGAATTAAATTTAAGACTATATTCCCTCACGCTCATATTCCCCTGATGGAGGTTCAGGAACTGATCTGCACGGGCCTCTCGGATCTCTAATGGCAAGTAATGATCAAGAAAGGCCATTTTGAACTCCTCCCAAGTAGTTGGAGATGTATCTATGCCTTTGGAATGCTTCCAGGCTTCGTACCACAGTATAGCCACACCCTTCAATCTATATATTGCCAACTCAGCAGCTTTCGAACCACTTACATGCATAACATCTAAGGTGCGTTGGATCTGATCAATAAAATCTTGTGGATCTTCATTTGGATCTGTCCCAGTGAATGATGGGGGGTCTAAGTTGAGGAAATCACGTATTCTCGTACTGGCTGCCCTACCTGCACCAACTGCACCTGCAACTGGGCCTTCTTGTCTTTGACCTTGGCCAGCAACTATACAAGTCAACAGTTGAACTGCATTTCTCAAATCCTGCACAGAAGCATCAACAGGTGGTTCTCGGGGGTTTTCACTACTTCCTGGTGCATCAACAGATGGAGGGGTTGGAGATGTCTGTGATAGAGACTCATCTAGAGCCTCACTCTGTCGTCTCGCCCGATTGGGTATACCAACTACCACTTCTACTTCCTTTCCTTTACCTTTACTCTTCCTTGTCTCTGGCATACTTACTGTACAAAATAATTCAGGGATTAGACATGGTACACTTATAATATTTGGCTCTATGGCACGATCTAAAGAATGAAAAGAAGTGATAACTCCTAAATGCCACGTAGCCTCTTGTTTATAAATGTGGTGCACAACACATCGATAAACATGATTCTACATAGACACGGCTTTGTAGACTCCCTAGGACAAACCGCTCTGATACCACTTCTGTCACGCCCCAAATCCTATTAAGGCGGACTGGCACCCGTTGCCGGTAAGGCTCGGGAGAACCAACCTGTAGCAATACATTACCTATGAACATTATAAGTTACTTTTATACTAAACATGCCCTCAAAAGATAAATGGAACTAGCAAGCCAAAAGATGTTGTATGACTAGGCCGTTGGAGCCACAATGTCTACGATACGATACATGACCATACTATACTTTACATAGTCTACAAAGCCTCTAGACAAGAAACATTATCTTATAAGGGTCGGGACAGACCCCGCCTCATGATAAGATACTATACAATGCAAAAAGATATGATAAGACTCAAAGCCCCGAAGCAACCTGGAGCTCAGTGACTGCAGTTGATATCCTGTACTCTTACTGGGGAGGTTTATTAGCTTCTGCACCTGCAGCATGGAATGCAGGTCCCCCAACAGGGACGTCAGTACGAAATAATGTACTGAATATGTAAGGCAACATGTACCATATGAGATAAAAGCTCAAATGAAACCATACACTGCTGTAAGGTAAAAGACCACCTTTATGAATATTGTGGAGTCATGCATCTTATAACAATTATGTTACTTTACTCTTATCACTTGTATAATCTGTGCACATCATGTAATACAAATGACCAGCTGATCAGTGGTAAATCTATATCAGGATCGACCCATGCTAGGCTTTCCTTTCACCCCTGGGATACCCCCTGTAATACTGGGATTGACCCATGCTAGGTGATTCTTTCACCCCTGGGATACCACCCAACAGAAGCAACTGTATACATATATCTTCTTATTACTTTTGAGATGAATCTTTGGTGATCGTAACATTTGAGCTATAAGACTATAAGCATGACAAATGACAAGTATGTGACCATGTAACATCATATCACAATGAAAAGAGTGGGTTATACAATTAGTGAAACATGTAGGACATAAACAACGTATGAACTTTATTTAGCTAAAAAGAAGACTCATATGTCACGGTATCCAATGTATGTATGCAGCAGTGACAATGCTCAAATCTGGAAACACAAATACATGTAAAGAGTGGAGTGGTTATATCGAAGTTTGTAAAGATCTCTATGTGCCAATAAAGACTTTGGATTCCATGCCAAATAATAAGAGATCGAATAGCCTTACATACCTCGACATATCAACTTGTTTTTACCTCGAAATGACTTCTTTTCTTCCAACTATTTATCTACAATATCATGTTTTAAAGCTAGTATTAGCAGCTAATCAATGCATCTGGACAGCCCAATCTCACAAAACACAACACTTTGGCAACAAACGTATAACCATCGACTCAATGGTGTTATTCCGACTTTCTCAATTCTAACTGTCTTCAACCAGTACACATTATCCTATACATGATGTACACAGCCTATATCAGCTCTACAACATGCTGGCAACAGTCCAGAACTACAACACAGAACCATTTTACAAAATGCTCAACTAAGAAGCACAACATCTCGTCGTCTCCCTACATTTCGTCGTTAACAATTCATACTTGTCCCAACTTTGAACCAGATGCTCCCAACATATATATACATCAAATAAACCTTAACACAGTCACAAAATAGCTCAAAACACAGGGGGGGAAACGTGAAACATCAGCCCCCTCATCAAAACAGTCCAATACCATTTTGGAAGCACATAAGATCATATAAGGATACTTGTTTCCAAAGAACTAGCAAAACAGTCCAGCAACCTTGGCAACCATATACACACTATAACATATTAATAACCTCAACTTTATATCATATCAAAGTCAAAAATCAGGGTAAGAATCGTTCCAAAGCCAAGAAAATCAAACAACAACTTTCAGGACACAAGCTGTCCAGAAATTCCTGCACAGTACACCAGCCAACTTATCTTGTTTTCCATGGAAAATTCATATCAAGTATATGGTTATTTATACATACCTTAACTCCCAAGGTGTAAGTCTAATTCAAGAACTCAAAAAGTAGCCTTTGGTTGCCTTCCAAGGTGAAGAAATGCCAAGAGAAACTTAGAGAGAAAAGCTGAAATTGTTTTGGTCTCCTACTAGTTAACCTAAGGAGCTCGGTTTTGGTCCCTTTTTAAAGGGGCCTTAGACCGACTTTCTCCTAATATTTGCAACTGATTAACTCAAGTTGGTCAATGACCAATTTTCCCCTTTCACTTGGGCCTTTTGGATCTCTAAATCAATGGGCTTTAGTGGCCCATTTTCCTTAATCTTTCTTGCACTTTGTTTGGGCCCAATTTTCTTACTAGTGAATGAATGTAGTTGGGCCTATTATATAAAAATCTTGGGCTGAACATCTTGGCCCAATATAATGCTAAACCATTGGCTTTAATAGCCTCCCTAACTTGGGCTTCGTTTGTCGCAAGACTTGGAAAGTTTCGGCGTTAAGCCTTGTCTTCGTTCCCCTTTCTTTTTACTAACGTCTAGACTTCAAGTGAGTTCACTTATGAATGAATTATTCTCCCTCATGTATATATACATTTTTTTTTTAAGCCAACCACACAGGTGACTCACCTGCTAGCTTCCTAAGTTCCATAAGCACGTCAATGATTTTCTCCGTTTAAGGCCACAGTCTCTAAATAGACTTCCATATAGTGCCCCAATCTAACACTTGAACACTTGAAAAAAAAAGTTTTGGTAGTAATTAAATCAAGTCGTATGTCATTTTATGTGAACATTACTAGTACATGCAAAATGTGGGGTGTTACAGACACTCCCATTGTATATGACCCAACTGCCTATAGTTAAAACACCGATTTCTCCTTTCCTGGCAATAATGATGGTACGATTGACCACAAAACTGACGAGGAAGATAGGTGGGTGCCATTTGGTCCTTAATGGCCTAAAGATGGGCACCTTATGCCCTTAAAGTATTAACAATTTTGAGGCTCTTATCTCCCAACAAATTTGTCTAGGGGCAGTAGTAATAGAGAAAGAGTTTAGACCCATCCAATTAATCCTCCTGAACCACATACCACTATACTGGTAGCCTCTCTTTTTCTTAGAAGACTAAGAACTCTTACCCAACCTCTTTTGCGGCCTTGCCTTATTCCTTCCTGTACCAATGGAACCAGACTGGCCTGATAGAGTTTCCGCTATATAAGCTAATAGATGAATAGAATGTTGAAACTTTGCATTAGTAACCTGATATGGTTATGGCTACCCCCACGGGTACACGGCCTTTCACACGAAGCCAAGCGCGGGAATTACAAACACTCCAAGCCTTGTTCATGCAAATGGCCGTGTGTGAGTTGTTGGCCGAACCAAGCATGGGCCTCAACGTCCTTATGTGTGAGGAGGGGCCTAAAGTGTAATAAATTAATTCCCCAAGGAGGCCACAACAAAGCAAGGGCGGATTGGTCCTTTTACTCATTTTGTGGTAGTATAAATAGAAGGTGATAGTGAGATATCCACTAGTTTATTTTGAAATCTGAAATTGTAACCTAAAAACTCCAAAATATCTTCTCTCTTCTTCTCCAAGAAGCCGCCCCTATATCTCACAAGTAGAGGAATACTTGTGTTGTCTCTTTGGCTAGAAACAAGGGTTTTGAGGTTGTTGAGTGCCTCTTGGTCCTTGTAAGAACTTGGTGTTTATATTCATTAGACTTAGGGTCCTCTCTTGATGTTAGGGTTCTTAGTTTCTTGAATGTTATATGTCAAGTTATTTATCTTTCATTATCTTGTTGTTGTTGTGTTGCTTTTGATTATCTTGAAAGTCTAGTGAAGCCGTGTGGGGCTTGTTTCGATTCACTAGCATTGTTGTATCTCTTGTTGTTCTCGGATTGTGGCTCAAAACCGAAACTATCTCTTGTGTTGTAATCTGAAAACCGAAACTTAAAAACTTGTTATTCTTGTGTTGTTGGATTGTAATCCGAACTCTTGTGGTTGTTGGTTTGATCTTGCATCATTTGGTATCAAAGCAAGACCGGTTGTGTTCCAACATAACCCATCTTGGGCTAGTTCACGGATCAAACAAACTACAAAAAAAAAAATCTGAAATCTGTCCACTAAAAGTTGAAAACCGAGAGTGATGGTGTATGCTTAGATCTAGGTGTTATTTTGCTTGTTTAGTGAGTTTCTAGTGTGGTTTCTTTCTCACCAACACTAAGGTGTCTAGATCCAAGGTTGAGCTTGAAATGTTGAATGTTGTGTAGTGACTTAAAGTGGCCGAAAGTTGAATGTTGTTGAAGACCAAAGAAAAATCGGTGGTTGTGTGATTTTGTGCTAAGGAAGTGTTGAAGTTTGTGGAGTGTTCATCTCTTGAACTTGTGCATATTGTCCAACTTGTTGAGTGTTCATCTTGTTGTGTGCTCAAGTGGTAAACTTATAAGGTTGATTGTGAAAGACTTGCACCCATCACTTTGTAGCTTTGTCAATCACTTCCCCTAAATCAAGGAACCTTGTTTTGTGGAAATTGTCAACCTAACCCACTTTCTTGAGTTTGAAAAAGAGTTAAGACCTCAAAATTTTAAGTTTTCCCACCAAAACACTTTTCCATTTATCACAAGTTGTGTGAATATCAATTCAAGACAAAAAAAAAATATATATATATAAATCCGAAGAGAAAAGAACGTGTGGGGCCATTGCATGCTACTATGTCACTATAAGCTCAACTTAGGATATTCTTTGGTTGCTAATTGTTGATTCTTGGTTTCCCTTACTTGGTTTTAGAACTAATTAACAAACTAGTATCTTCCCACTAGGTTGTTAACTAGTTCCTTGAGCCGTTTGTTCGTGTCTACGGTTGTTTGTGTGCTTTTATTCGTTTGAATGAGTTGCTGATTTTGATTCTAGTCCGGCAAGAATTCTTTGAGTCTTCAAACAAGAATCCATTCCGGACAAGAGCTTACTCAAACCTTGTAAATCTCACGGTTACTAGCCAACTATACAACACTTGTGGAACACGAACTTGTGGGAACTAAAGAGGCTAATACCTTGACGATGGAAGGAACAACCTCTCATAATGCGGATACTAATGCCCTTGACTCAATGAGGGCCACTCTCGAGGCCGTTACTCGGACACTTGAAAGGATGAACTCGGAGTTTGGGGCCGTGAGGGGGGATTTGGCAGCAATAATGGAGGAAGTCTCGACTATTAGTGGGAGACTAGATCAAGTGGAGAGTCAAAGGAACTCTCGGCCATCGACTCCTTTACATGTCTCTACCAATGGGCATGATCGGACATCCTCCGCAACCATCACTCCCGAAATGGTCCACCAAATGTTAAATGCACCTCAAGCTCCACTAAATACCGCCAACCAATCTACCAACTTCCCTCCAACCCGAGACTCCACTAGACCACTACGTTTCCAAACTCCTCCAATTCCACAAGAGGGATTTGGACGCCAAGCACCACCACTAAATCCGAACCCTCCCTTCCAAGCTCCACTAAACCAAAGACCACAAATTCCAATTCCTACGAATCAAAATAGCCAAGGCCGACCAGCCCACTTTGACTGATACGGTAGAGAGGAGTATGATGGGAAGGGGGCCTATGATGAAGCTTATATGAGGGAGGAGGAGTTAAGAGGGGGTTGGGGAGAACCTAGGAGATACCGGGGGTATGGAGATAGGGGAAACCGACACCAAGAGAGAGACGTAGGCATCAACACCATCAAGTTGAGCCTACCTATCTTTAAGGGTGAAAGTGACCCCGAGGCTTACTTAACTTGGGAATCGGCTTGTGACAAAGTTTTCCAAGTTAATGACATCTCGGAGGAAAAGAAGAGTTGCTATGCTATAGCTCACCTCGAGGGCTATGCTAACACTTGGTGGGAGTATGTTAAACGATTTAGTAATGAATTGGTCGACGGGCAGCCACCACCTTGGTATCGGTTAAGGTATTGGATGAGACAACGATACCTTCCCGAGAGGTACCGACATGAATTGCTTGCTAGGTTATATGGCTTGCGGCAAGGAGGCAAGAGTGTGATGGCCTATTTTGACGAGTTCCAACAACTCATGTTGAAACTTGATCACCGTGGGGAGCAAATCAGCCACGACATCATCCGGTTCAAGTGTGGATTGAACAAGGAGATCTCCACTCACTTGACTCTCCACCGGTTCAAAACTATTGACGGCATATTCCAAGCGGCCCTAGAGATTGAAAGGGAACTTAAGGAGAGATCAACCTTCAAGGCAAGGGTCCAAAACCCCTCGGGTTGGGCCAAAAACAAGGACCAAACCGGTCCCCCGAAGCTGCCCGAATCCAAAATGGTTTCTAAGTTTCCCCCAAAGCCGGAGGCTCACAAATACCCCAACCCAAAGGGGTTCCAATGTTTCAAGTGCCAAGGTTGGGGGCATAAGGCAAATGAATGTCCGAACCGGCGTAATGTGATCCTACGAGAAGGGAAGGTATACTACCTTGGTGAGGAGGTGGAATCCGAAAGGGGGGAGGTTGAGGCCGAGCCTCAAGATGGAGAGGAGGCCGAGAATGAACCGAATGAGGAGGGAGTAGATGATGGTGAAGATGTTTATCCACAAGAAGGGGAATGTGTGGTTCCGAACTTTGTGGTTAGGCGCGTTATGATTAGTAAGGCGGTAGATGACCCGAGCCAAAGGGAAAATCTATTCCATACTAAGTGCCTTGTAAAGGGGAGTGTGTGCACCTTGGTAATTGATAGTGGTAGTTGTACCAATGTTGCGAGCCATGCTATGGTAAATTTCTTGAAGCTACCGACTACACCACACACTAGCCCTTACAAACTACAATGGTTGAATGATTGTGGTGAATTGAAGGTCACACGGCAATGTGTGATTGGTTTAAGGTGGGCAACTACCACGATGAAGTACTTTGTGACGTGATTCCAATGCAAGCATGTCACTTGTTGTTAGGTAGGACTTGGCAATATGATAGGTCTACCAAACACGATGGGAGGTCCAACCGGTACACGCTTGAGAAGGATGGCCGAAAGGTCACACTTCACCCTCTTTCACCCTCCCAAGTAAATGAGTGGTATAAAAAAATGAGAGAATTAAAAGGGAAGGGGGGAACCCGAGAGGGGAGAAAAGGGAAGGGAGGCCGTAGGTGAGGAGGTAGGGACATCCGAGGCTATCCCAACGCCAAAGGAAAGGGAAAACGTAGTGATGTTGGCTAGGAGAAAGGAACTTTTCGTGGACCATGATGAAAACAAACCGATGCTACTTTTGGCCCATTGCTTTAATACTAACCCCACTAATCCTTCCATGTCCCCTTTGATTTCTTGTGTATTGCAGGAGTATGAAGATGTATTTCCGCAAGAACTTCCGCAAGGATTACCCCGCTTCGGGGAATTGAGCACCAAATTGATTTGGTGCCGGGTTCACAGCTTCCAAACAAACCGGCCTATAGGAGCAATCCTATGGACACGAAGGAGCTTGAAAGACAAGTGGAGGAACTACTCAACAAGGGATACATCAAGGAAAGTATGAGTCCATGTGCTGTTCCGGTACTTTTGGTACCAAAGAAGGACGGAACG
Source organism: Capsicum baccatum var. pendulum (assembly GCA_030864225.1). Taxonomy (NCBI): domain Eukaryota; kingdom Viridiplantae; phylum Streptophyta; class Magnoliopsida; order Solanales; family Solanaceae; genus Capsicum; species Capsicum baccatum. The sequence goes on from CM061552.1 coordinate 167,521,916, forward strand.
TGGCGCATGTGTGTCGATTGTCGAGCCATCAACAAAATCACTATAAGGTATCGTCATCCAATCCCTAGGTTAGATGATATTTTAGATGAGCTCCACGGATCTTGTGTGTTTTCTAAAGTGGACCTTAGGAGCGGCTATCACCAAATTCGCATGCAACCCGGTGATGAGTGGAAGACCGCATTCAAGACCAAATTCGGTCTATATGAGTGGCTGGTCATGCCATTCGGCCTTACTAATGCTCCTAGTACTTTTATGAGGCTAATGAATCATGTAATGAAGCCTTATATTGGAAAGTTTGTGGTAGTTTACTTTGATGATGTGTTGGTGTATAGTAAGTCTATTAATGAACATGTAATGCATTTGAAATGTGTATTTGATGTGCTCTGAAAGGAGAAGCTCTATGCCAACATGGAGAAGTGTTCTTTTGGTGTTGATAAAGTCATATTCTTGGGTTTTGTCGTGAGCTCAAGGGGAGTGGAAGTGGACGATTCCAAGATAGACTCTATACGAAGTTGGCCGACCCCTAAAACTATTGGAGAAATCCGAAGTTTCCACGGGCTGGCAAGCTTTTATAGGAGGTTTGTCAAAGGATTTAGTTCCATAGCAGCCCCCTTGACCGAGGTAATTAGAAAGGACGGACCCTTTAGATGGGGTGAAGAGCAAGCTAGGGCTTTTGAGACCTTGAAAGCTACGCTCATCTCGGCGCCTTTATTGCAATTGCCCGATTTTGATAAGATGTTTGAAGTAGAGTGTGATGCTAGTAAGGTTGGCATCGGGGCTGTTTTGATGCAAGAAGGTAAGCCCGTTGCCTATTTCAGTGAAAAGCTCAAAGGGGCAACTCTTAATTACTCGACTTATGATTTGGAGTTGTACGCCCTTGTTAGAGCCTTGGGAAATTGGCAACATTATTTGTGGCCTAAGGAGTTTGTGATACGAACGGATCATGAGCCGTTGAAACATCTTAAGAGCCAAGACAAGCTGAATAGGCGTCATGCTAAGTGGATTGAATTCATCGAGACCTTCCCTTATGTCATTCATTACAAAAGGGGGAAAGAAAATGTTGTGGCCGATGCCTTGTCTCGGAAGCATGTGCTTGTTGCTACCTTGTCTTCGAAGTTGATGGGATTTGAGAGCTTGCGGATGTTATATCCCGAGGATCCTATCTTTGCTCCTATTTTTAGGGAATGCGAAGAATGGGGAAGGGACCGTTGGCTCAAGGAAAATAACCACTCCTCCTACTCTCGGTTTGATGGTTATTTGTTCAAAGGGAGGAGGCTGTGCGTTCCTTCCAGCTCTTGGAGGGAATTATTTGTGAGAGAGGCCCATGACGGAGGCCTCATGGGTCACTTTGGAGTAGACAAGACCCTCGGCATCCTAGAGGAGAATTTCTATTGGCCCAAAATGCGCAAGGACGTCTTTTAAATTTGTAGTCAATGCGTGGACTGCCGGAGTGCGAAATCTCGCCTCCAACCGCAAGGGTTATGCACCCCACTCCCTACTCCCCTTATACCTTGGCTGGACATATCGATGGATTTCGTTTTGGGGCTGCCAAGGACTAGGAAGGGCCGAGATAGCATTTTTGTCGTTGTTGATAGATTCTCTAAAATGGCTTATTTTATTCCATGTGTAAAAACCGAGGACGCTCCTAGTGTAGCTTCATTATTTGTTGAACACGTTGTAAAGCTTCACGGAGTACCAAGGACCATTGTGAGTGATAGGGACTCCAAGTTCCTAAGCCTCTTTTGGAAGTCCATGTGGGGTAGGCTTGGTACGAAGTTACTTTTCTCCACGTCTTGCCACCCACAAACCGATGGCCAAACGGAGGTAGTAAATAGAACCTTAGGGTCTATGTTACGCTCCATGGTTAAAGGTAAATTGACTTCATGGGAAGAACACCTACCCTTGGTGGAATTTGCATACAATCGGGTAATACATTCGAGTACGGGAATGACTCCCTTTGAATGTGTTTACGGCCTCAATCCCCTTACCCCTTTAGATCTCACTCCTTTGTCTAGTGATCTCATGACCAGCTTAGATGGAAATAAAAGAGCCGAGGCCATGAAAAAAATGCATGAGACGGTGCGGATCAAGCTTGAAAAGAAGAACCAAGAGGTTGCAAAACGGGCAAATAAAGGGAGAAGGAAGCTAGTGCTTGAACCCGGAGATTGGGTGTGGGTGCATCTTCGAAAGGATCGGTTTCCAGCTCAAAGGAAGTCCAAATTGCTGCCGAGGGGTGATGGTCCTTTCCAAGTACTTGAGAGGATCAATGACAACGCCTACAAGATTGACCTACCACCGGAATATCAAGTGCACAACACCTTCAACGTCGGAGATCTCTCCCTCGTGGATGCGGTTGAAGATGATCAAATGCCGAATTTGAGGTCAAATTCCTCTCAAGATGGAGAGGATGATATGGTTATGGCTACCCCCACGGGTACACGGCCTTTCACACGAAGCCAAGCGCGGGAATTACAAACACTCCAAGCCTTGTTCATGCAAATGGCCGTGTGTGAGTTGTTGGCCGAACCAACCAAGGGCCTCAACGTCCTTATGTGTGAGGAGGGGCCTAAAGTGTAATAAATTAATTCCCCAAGGAGGCCACAACAAAGCAAGGGCGGATTGGTCCTTTTACTCATTTTGTGGTAGTATAAATAGAAGGTGATAGTGAGATATCCACTAGTTTATTTTGAAATCTGAAATTGTAACCTAAAAACTCCAAAATATCTTCTCTCTTCTTCTCCAAGAAGTCGCCCCTAGATCTCACAAGTAGAGGAATACTTGTGTTGGCTCTTTGGCTAGAAACAAGGGTTTTGAGGTTGTTGAGTGCCTCTTGGTCCTTGTAAGAACTTGGTGTTTATATTCATTAGACTTAGGGTCCTCTCTTGATGTTAGGGTTCTTAGTTTCTTGAATGTTATATGTCAAGTTATTTATCTTTCATTATCTTGTTGTTGTTGTGTTGCTTTTGATTATCTTGAAAGTCTAGTGAAGCCGTGTGGGGCTTGTTTCGATTCACTAGCATTGTTGTATCTCTTGTTGTTCTCGGATTGTGGCTCAAAACCGAAACTATCTCTTGTGTTGTAATCTGAAAACCGAAACTTAAAAACTTGTTATTCTTGTGTTGTTGGATTGTAATCCGAACTCTTGTGGTTGTTGGTTTGATCTTGCATCATAACCTATCTCTGAGGTAACTAAGTATGCATGTCGCCTTCTAGAGTAGGGTTAAGGGAGACCGGTGGGGTTCCACGAGGAAAATAAAAACTTGTAAACCTTGGATGGGTCTTTTCCCCCGAAGTAGGATGAGCTCCACCCATGTTTCCTTTTTTTAGGACAGAAGAGTTTTCCTGAACATCAGATCTCTTTAGAGGTATGATCTGTAGAATAAGCAAACAGAAATCAGAAAGAATCCAAGACCTTAGACTATATAGCTCGAGATAGAAATATAAGAAAGGGAAACATTTCGAAGTGTTTCATAGCCCTCTCTTATAAGTGTGGCACGCATCACACCCATAAAATAGACTCTACTTGACACGTCTTTGTGGAAGCCTAACTGACTATGAACCTAGGCTCTAAAACAAACTTGACATAACCTAAAATCGAGCCATATCATATGGCAACCTCAAGATCACATGAATCAAAGGTCACCTCGATAACCCAACCAAAGTCATCATATCAATCACAAGAGTCGGATGGATTCTGACCATAAAGTAGGATAGCGGAACATAAACTACTAGTCATAAACATGTTTAAAAAATTCATTTGATTCATCAAACTAGAAAAGATACCCAAGTCCACAGATATCCACAAAACTTCTACCAATTTTATGTCCGAGATATATTGGGACATGCCCCCAACAATACCCAAAATCCTAAGTCTAAATAAATCTATTAAAATAAACATCGACTTAACATGTAAAGACTACCGTATGTATGAAAGCTCACAACTTCAAGTTCAACACATGATCTACTCGATCGCCCGATCACTACATAGGAATATAAGAAAAAGCTCCATCCCCTATGTCGTATGGGTACATAGCGTCCAAATATTATTAGCGGCTGGAATGCTAGTATGTAACTTAATAAGCAGGATAAAATAGAACCATCATTTAACTAGAAGTCAATATATCATATTCTATCACATTCATACACTTATCCATGCATATAGGTGTAGCATGTGTCAAAAGAAAACAAGTCTCAAAATCATTCATGAAGTACCCAATCAAAAGACATAAAATGAAGGACTTTGACCTTCCACCCTTAGGTTTAAATGGTTTCCACTAGACCAAGGAAATTAACCATATCAACTTATTGTTAGACAAGTATCCCTAAACACCCGCCCCCTAATTTAGGCTAAGGAAATCTATCCACAGACTCTTAGGAAAGGGACTCTAACCTCTAGTTATTTAGATGTAGACAAATGACTCTAACTACAAGCCTGTAAGACATGGGACTCCAACCTCATGCTACTCTATACATGGGACTCCAACCTCATGGTTCTCTAGACATAGGACTAAAACCTCATGCTACTCTAGACATGGGAGTCCAACCTTCTGCTATTCTAGAACCTCAAGCCCTCTCATTACCATTACTAGCGGACCTTTGATTCCTAACTTTTTTTATTCATGCTTCTACTCTCATGAAATTCAGATCAATAGTTAAGGACTCTAAACTATTTGACCAATTAATCACCACATATGACCACATGGTTCTCATGGAACCATCCATTCATCACACACTTTGATAGGCCCATGACTCACTTTAGTTTATTATTCAATTTGAACTATGGCTACCAAGACCCTTACAAACCATTCCCAATCCTCAACTAATCTTACATTACATTCTATATTACACATTAGTTTAATACACAATTCAAGTTTAATTTCATATTTAGGGACCTTAACCCTCTTTGTAGTCATCAAGCCAACAAGGTCATATATTACACAATCCGTGGATCATAATACCTTCAAAATAACATTCAATAAGCATTCATACTCATTGGGCCATTGCCCTAGTTCAATCTATCACCAACATACGACTAGAAAATTCACTCAGTTTCACAAACACCTTGGTTGCATACCTTCAACAAGGCTATTTCTGAGGTAAATATTATTAAGATTAGGGTTACTCAAGACGCTTACATTAAACTACCTACAACAAGTACACACACATGTAAATCCTCATCAACATCACATATAAATATAAGTCTATGCAAGATTCAACATTCTACATCATTAGGCAATAAAACTTTTTTCATTTGATTTCAAAACTACCATGAACACTTTCGAATCCAAGTGTGAAATACATATGTTTAAAGTTATGAAATAAGGGGAAGATGTAAATGCCTTAAACAAGTTGATACAATGAAGAACTTGACACCTCTCTTGCCTCCAGATGAACCCCCATAAAAATCTAGCCTCCAATCTTTTTTAAGATCCTTTAAGAGTTTGGAATGTTTAATAGACTACCCCAGTGTTATGAGAGGCTAAGAGGACCTATACAGGAAGGGGACTTAGGATTTTAGGCAAGGGAAATAACCAAACGTCCCTTAGTTAAAATATGAAAAGTTGCTTCGTCTAGGGGTACAACTTACCCATATGATTCCCTTAGTAATCGTACCCCTTTACAAGTGGTATCCTACCTCATACACTCTAGTCTTCTCCTACACCAGTCACACTGTAAAGGGAATAAATAGGCGCCTTTGAGTCGTATCTAAAGGGTACAACTCACCCCCAACTTGTATGGACTGTCATATATTAGGTAAAAGGCAATTTAATGACCTCCTAGGGGACTCTTAAGAAGTTACTTGACCGCTAAAGAAGCTACGTATCGCTTAAGTGGTACCTAGCAGGTTTTGCCCTTCTGCTTTAGCAATCGAGCTACCACTTTAGAATATTCACTTTAGCAGACAAACTACTGCTTAAGCGACATAACTGGGAAAGCCATGGTTGCTAAAGCGACCCATTGGCCTCTTAAGAAGCCTTCTCTTAAGCAAACTTTGCCAGCTTGAGTGGATGCCCTTAATGAGTGATGCATTAGTTGAAAATTTAAAAATCTCAAGTTTTGATCGACCCCTTGAGATTCATTCGGAATTCGATGAATATAAAAAAACTAAGCTAACCTATCACATTTGACATTCTAGACTCAATGGCATAATTAAAATTTCAATTTAGGATCATTTTGATGAAATATTGGGCCCACACCCAAGGGCCATTTTTACTAAATTCTAACCAATAGCTCAGAATGAGTCCGACAGCATCACAACCTGAACCAATGGCCCCCATAGCCTAAATTTGATGCTCCAAAGCTAATAAGACTATCAAAATTAATATAAAAGTCATTAAGCTGTTGGTTTTTCCTGATAGCCAATCCTTATCAATAAAGACTTCAAAATTAGGAATTGGCTCTAACAACTAAATGAAATATCCCATAACTGAACTGTCAGTTTTAGCAAGTCATAAATAACTTAGGTCCAATATACTCTAAGCAAAGAAAATCTATAGAAATGCAGATAATAATCTAGAGGGTTATTATAATATCCGCTACTGAAAGAGCATTTATCCATGAAAGTAATGGGTTAGGATGTACTTGAAGGATCGAATAGGTGAGGATACTGGGCCTGTATCTCACTCTTAATCTCCCAATTAGTTTTCTCTACTAGGTGGTTTCTCCACTAAATATTAAATATCAGAATCTCTCTAGAGCACAACTACCTAACATCCCTGGATAATATGAACATTGACTTCTCTATAAAGGTAAATCTTTTATCCAACTAAACCTAGTCCCACAGAAGCACATGTGACTCATTAGTATGCCACAACATATAAACATGGAAAACCAAATGAATAGCAATAAAATCAAGGGGTAAGGCTAATGTATAAGCCACTTCACTAATAGTTTGAAAGATCTCAAAAGGTCCAATATATTTGGGGTAAAACTTACCATTTCTCCCTAGCCTAATCACGGCATTCATTGGCGATACTGTAAGGAATACTCAGTCTCCAATTCCATTCATTAAAGAGAATTGTCTATGATCTGCATAAGCCTTTTACCTACTCTTAGCAGCTCTGAACCTATCTTGAATTACCCAGACTCTATCAAATAACTCCTGAATCCTGTTAGTACTATGGGCCTAAACCCTATATCTCTCAAGCCAAACCATTAGAGATTGAAAATAACTACCATATTGTGCCTCAAATGGTGTCATCTCAATACTTGAATGACAATTATTATTATCTATGAACTCTATCAAAGCTCAGTGCTTATCCCACTACCCCATAAAATACATAACATAAACTCGTAATGTATCCTCGATAACCTGAATAGCCTACTCTGAGTTTCTATTAGTATGAGGGTGGCAAAAATAGTAAGATCCAACTATGTGTGCAATTTCTCTCATAAAGATCAATAGTTCTCAAGGTGAATATCGAGCCCTGGTCTAAAATACTAAATATGAGTACTCAATGTAAGTATACTATCTCACGAACATAGTTAAGGGATAACCTCTTGACCTTGATGGACATATGTTGATTTGTTCATCTGATCTACAATGACCTATATACTATCAAGACCCTAGGAAGTGAGTGGCAAACTACTAATGAAATTCATAGTTATCTGTTCCTATTTCTACTCTAAATGGTTAATCTCTACATCCAAATGCAAGGCCTCTAATGCTTAGAATTCACCTATTGAGAACATAGGCAACAAGTTACAAAGTTTATAACATATCTCTTTGTGACACTATGCAAATATTGTTGCCTCAAATATATATACATCTTAGATATACTAGGGGTAAATAGAATAGACTGATATCTAAGCCTTATGTAATATTGGTTGAGTCAACTAGGATACAAGATCAAAACCAACAACAACCAGAACTTCAAGAAGTCACGGATTTCAGTCCAATAACACAAGAACAACCAGTTTTTAGTTTCTGTTTTTCAGCAACAACAACACAAGAACAACCAGTTTTTGTTTCGGTTTTTCAGTCCAACAATACAAGAACAATAAGAAGGATAACAATGCTAGTGAATCGAAAAGAGCCCCACACGGCTTCACTAGACTTGAAGATAACAAAATCAGTAACAACAACAAGATAATGAAAGATAGATAACTTGACATAAAACATTCAAGAAAACTAAGAACCCTACTTCAAGAGAAGGACCCGAAATCTGCTGAATGTAAACACCAAGTTCTTACGTGGACCAAGAGGTACTTAACAACCTCAAAACCCTTGTTTCTAGCCAAAGATACAACCCAAGTATCCCTCTACTTGTGAGGAGATAGTGGCGGCTTCCTTTGAGAGGAAGAGAGAAGAAAAGTTTAGTGTTTTAGGTTTACAAATTCTGAATTCTGAAAAACTGAAGACCAACTCTCTAATATGTCCTATTTATACTACAACAAGAAAAGGCTAAAAGGCCCATCCGCCCCTTGCCTTTTGGGCCAGCCTTGGAGCCTAGTTCATGGCCCATTAAGACCCCTCTTCACATATAAAAACGTTCAGGTCCTTGGCTGGTTCAATCACCAACTCACACACGGCCATTTGCATGAACAAAGCTTGGAGTTTTTGTAATTCCCGAGCGTGGCTTCGTATGAAGGGTCGTGTACTTGTGGAGGCTGCCCCAACCGTATCATCCTCTCCATCTTGAGAGGAATTTGACCTCAAATTCAGCGTGTGGTCATCTTCAACCGCATCCACGAGGGAGAGATCACCAACGTTGAAAGTGTTGTGCACTTGATATTCCGGTGGAAGGTCAATCTTGTATGCGTTGTCATTGATTCTCTCAAGTACCTGGAAAGGACCATCACCCCTTGGCAGCAACTTGGACTTCCTTTGAGCTGGAAACCGATCCTTTCGAAGATGCACCCACACCCAATCTCCGGGTTCAAGCACAAGCCGTCTTCTCCCTTTGTTTACTCTTTTTGCAATGTCTTGGTTCTTCTTTTCCAGCTTGCTCCTCACCGTCTCATGCATTTTCTTCATTGCCTCGGCTCTTTTATTTCCATCTAAGCTGGTCATGAGATCACTAGACAAAGGAGTGAGATCTAAAGGGGTAAGGGGATTCAGGCCGTAAACACATTCAAAGGGAGTCATTCCCGTGCTCGAATGTATTACCCGGTTGTATGCAAATTCCACCAAGGGTAGGTGATCTTCCTATGAAGTCAGTTTACCTTTAACCATAGAACGCAGCTGATACGAGTACGACCACGAGGATGCATGTTTGTGAGATATATTAAACCCGAGACTTGGAGTGTGAAAGTGAAGTGCAAATGAGGACTGAAAATGGGTCAAAAACCGTCCATATAATGCTCTCAAAGGGCACCCACTTGAAGACTTGAGACTAAGGGGTCATTTTGGACATTTCACACCTTGTTTGTAAACTACTATATAAGGAAGCTTTTAGGTCATTTGTAAGGGACTTTTGCTGAATATTGATGTTGTATCACACTTAAAAACATTTCTCTCTTAGGAGAAAGGCTCCCATAGCCGAAATCCATGTAACTAGGATTTTCAACTTGAGGGTGGAATCTCTCGTGTTGGATTCATGCTTGGAAACGAGGGTGCTTGAGGAGATTGATGTTCCTCTTGTGTCCACGTAAGAGTGTCGATGTTGTTATTACATGCATTAAGGATCTTAGTGTTGGATCTACACTTAGGTTCTTAGTTATTGTAGTAATCTATGTCACACTACCTATCTTTACATTTTATTGTTGTCATCTTGTTGTTGTTGTGTAGTGGACTGTTTTGGGTCCTTTGTTGAATCTGGAAATTTGTGTTATTGTTGTTCATATGTTCTTCACGTTTTTGGGACTGTTTTGGTGTTAAATACACTCTTGTATCTTGTATTCTTGTTGTTGGTAGCGAATCCGAGTGTGGTCTCCATCTTGGTCCTCGAATCCTTAAGATTTGCGGACTGTTTTGGAGTTGTTTCGTGTTTCCGTTGTTTTTCCCGTATCATTTGGTATCAAAGCATGGCTTGATCTTGTTCCTACAAGATCAATCTTGGGCTTGAGACTTGAAAACTACAAAAAAAAAAAAAAAAAAAAAAAAAACTGAAATCTGGAAATTCCAGAAAATAGCAATCTGTCCACTTTGTGTTCTTGGCCGAAAATTGTGTTCTTGTTGTATCTTGGCCGAGATTTTTACTTGTCTTAAGTGTTTCTAGTGTTAGTATTGTTCTTCACTAACACTTTGAGTCTATATCTTGATTTGAGCCTTTGTTGTTGATGTAGTTATTGTGAACTTGGACTTGACAGATTGTTGTTGGTCTTGTTGTTGCGGATTTAAAGTTTGGGCTGTTTTGGACGTGTGGTGTGTTGTTGGTTCAAGTTTTGAACGTGTATTGTGGAGGTTGTGCTTTGGAATTTAAGCTTGGAAAGTTGTTGTTGTTGTTTTGGGGGTCCAACTTGAACCTTAGAACTTCAAGACTCAAACTTTGTGTTCTTGGTGTTCTTCACCATCTCCATATATTGTTGAAAAAAAAAAAAAAAGGTGGTTGTTGATTTTTGAAGTTGAAGAAAAAAGAGTGTGTAGTTAGTCTTGCAAGACATAGATCCAAGTTTCAAGGTGTAGTACTTGGCCTTGTGTTCTTGTTGTTGACAATTGGTGGTATTGTGTTGTGTTCTTGAAGAAGTTGTTGTTGTGTTCTTGAAGAAGTTGTTGTTGTGTTCTTGAAGGTTGTTGTGGTGTTCATCTAGTGCTTCATCTTTTCTTACAACTTAAGACAATCAAAAGGACAATATAGATTCAAAAGGTGAAGATGAAAAGATGTAAAGCTTGTTGTGAGAAACCTTGAACCCAACACTTCCTAGACTAGACTTCTACTTTTTCAGCTTTTCCTTATTTCAAGGGCCTTGTTTTGTGGGACTACTTTTGTCTTGTTTCAAGAACCTTGTCTTGTGGGACTAGTACAAGACAAAAGTCATCCTTTTAAGAGTGGACTTGTATAGATTCAAGACTTGTGTTTTCCCTCCAAAACCAATTGTCATCCTTCCTAAATTACAATGGGACCAAGACTTGAAATTGAAATATAAAATTGAGAAACCGCAACCAATACGTGACTGCCACATCATCGTTTTTACTGTTCACGTCATAATTTTGGCTCAAATTTTAGATTTCTTAGTTTCATTTAATTGTCACTTAGTTCGTTTATTGGTTTGAACACTAATTGACAACCTAGTAATTTCCTACTAGCTTGTAAATTAGTTTTGTATCCGTTTGTTCGTGTTTACGTTTTTTGTGTACTTTTATCTTTTTGAATTCGTTGTTAGTTCTTGACTCAAGTCCTACAAGATTTCGTTTGAGTTTCAAACAAAAAATCCATTCCCGGACAAGAGTAGACTCGACACTCAATCACTCACGAAGTACAAGCCGGCTTTCAACACTTGTGAAACCAAGTGTGAGGTAAAACCGAGAGTGAGAGTGTGGTGAGGCATTTGTGATCTAACAAGTTTGTTTGTTTTCTTTGTTTGTTGTGTCTTTTTGTTAGGTACAATGGATGCCCATAATTTCAATGCCATATGCGATCGTTTCAATGACAATATTGAAGATATGAAACGACACATTGAAACTATACGCGAATTGCTACCCAAACTCTACCCACAAAATCCAATTGTCCAAGAACCTTGCGTTGAGAGCTTCCCAAAGGAAGTTGCAGCCCAACTTGTGAGTAAAGCTTGTCCACCACTTGAGGATATGTGTGATATGCTTAATAGGACTCAAGTTAGTGAAGTATTTGAAAATGTTGGTCAACAAAGTGAGAATGAACCCGAGAGCTCTTCTTGGGATAATATTGTGTTTGAAACATCCTTGAAACTTGATATTGATCATTTAGAGAGTGAGGAACTTCCTTGTTCCAAATCTGTCCGTGAGGTAGATCACACTCTTTTTAGGTACAATGTCTTGTTTGAAGATGATTTAAACACTCCTAATAAACCTAGTGGTGCAAGTGATGTTAACGAAATGGCTTGTCTTGGAAGCTATAGCCTATATGCTAACCCACTATGGTGTGACAACATTTCTCCTCAAGATGGAAATCTCTTCTTGGAAGATGAGAGTACTCTTAAGGGTAGGGAATGTTTAGTCTTGAAAAGGAATAGTCAATCGGGTGAAGATGACCATGATTTGCTTGATTACTTGGGAAACCCGAAATATGATTGTTCTTGTAAAAATATTTTTGTGAATGATTCCTTTGCTGCCCATGGTGATTTATATCTATGTGGGGATTATTCTCTTGAAATAAAACGTGGTGCATGCTTAGAAATTCCATCTACTTCTTCTTTATGTGTTTCCTATATTGAGCATACTAGTGGTGATGGACTTGAAGCTAGTGAGTACATGCATAAGGACACCATAGCTGAAGTTAGTTTGTGTGACACCTTTCTCTACCCTCTTTGTGCTTATGATATTTCCTCTAATGATGTAGAGGGTATGCCTAATTTTGAGGACGATACCTTAGGGAAAAGTGAGAGTGGCCGAAACCCATGTCCATGGATACTTCTCCCATTCGATCCCGGTACCATCTTAGGGTATGGTAGGAGTTGTCTCGTCCCATGCTCATTATTTACTGATTTTCGTCATAGCCACTTCCTTTGTGACATTTGTACTAATCTTTTCACGATCAACCCAAAGGATTCTTGGTTGTACTTCAAGTGTGTACCACCTTGGCATGATGATGTTATTTATTAGATTTATTTCTGTTGCACTAACCCTAACCCTCATGCCATGAGGATGTGTGCTTGTTTTTCTTTTGTTTTGATTTTGCAAGGTGCAGATTCGAGGTCGAATCCTTTTCAAGAAGGGGAGGATGATACGAGTACGACCACGAGGATGCATGTTTGTGAGATATATTAAACCCGAGACTTGGAGTGTGAAAGTGAAGTGCAAATGAGGACTGAAAATGGGTCAAAAACCGTCCATATAATGCTCTCAAAGGACACCCACTTGAAGACTTGAGACTAAGGGGTCATTTTGGACATTTCACACCTTGTTTGTAAACTACTATATAAGGAAGCTTTTAGGTCATTTGTAAGGGACTTTTGCTGAATATTGATGTTGTATCACACTTAAAAACATTTCTCTCTTAGGAGAAAGGCTCCCATAGCCGAAATCCATGTAACTAGGATTTTCAACTTGAGGGTGGAATCTCTCGTGTTGGATTCATGCTTGGAAATGAGGGTGCTTGAGGAGATTGATGTTCCTCTTGTGTCCACGTAAGAGTGTCGGTGTTGTTATTACATGCATTAAGGGTCTTAGTGTTGGATCTACACTTAGGTTCTTAGTTATTGTAGTAATCTATGTCACACTACCTATCTTTACATTTTATTGTTGTCATCTTGTTGTTGTTGTGTAGTGGACTGTTTTGGGTCCTTTGTTGAATCTGGAAATTTGTGTTATTGTTGTTCATATGTTCTTCACGTTTTTGGGACTGTTTTGGTGTTAAATACACTCTTGTATCTTGTATTCTTGTTGTTGGTAGCGAATCCGAGTGTGGTCTCCATCTTGGTCCTCGAATCCTTAAGATTTGCGGACTGTTTTGGAGTTGTTTCGTGTTTCCGTTGTTTTTCCCGTATCAGCAGCATAGACCCTAAGGTTCTATTTACTACCTCCGTTTGGCCATCGGTTTGTGGGTGGCAAGACGTGGAGAAAAGTAACTTCGTTCCAAGCTTACCCCACATGGACTTCCAAAAGAGACTTAGGAACTTGGAGTCCCTATCGCTCACAATAGTCCTCGGTACCCCGTGAAGCTTGACAACATGTTCAACAAATAATGAAGCTACACTAGGAGCATCCTCGGTTTTAGCACATGGAATAAAATGAGCCATTTTAGAGAATCGATCAACAATAACAAAAATGCTATCTCGGCCCTTTCTAGTCCTTGGCAGCCCCAAAACAAAATCCATCGAAATGTCCAACCAAGGCCTAAGGGGAGTAGGGAGTGGGGTGTATAACCCTTGAGGTAGGAGACGAGATTTCGCACTCCGGCAGGCCACGCATTGACTACAAATTTTAGTGACGTCTTTGCGCATTTTGGGCCAATAGAAGTTCTCCTCTAAGATTCCGAGGGTCTTGTCTACCCCAAAGTGACCCATGAGGCCTCCGTCATGGGCCTCCCTCACAAATAATTCCCTCCAAGAACTGGAAGGAACACACAACCTCCTCCCTTTAAACAAATACCCATCGAACCGAGAGTAGGAGGAATGGTCATTCTCCTTAAGCCAACGGTCCCTTCCCCACTCTTCGCATTCCCTAAAAATAGGAGCAAAGGTAGGATCCTCGGGATACAACATCCGCAAGCTCTCAAAACCCATCAGTTTCGAAGACAAGGTAGCAACAAGCACATGCTTCCTAGACAAGGCATCGGCAACAACATTTTCCTTTCCCCTTTTGTAATGAATTACATAAGGGAAAGTCTCGATGAACTCAATCCATTTAGCATGACGCCTATTCAGCTTGTCTTGGCTCTTAAGGTGTTTCAACGACTCATGATCCGTTCGTATCACAAACTCCTTAGGCCACAAATAATGTTGCCAATTTCCCAAAGCTCTAACAAGGGCGTACAACTCCAAATCATAAGTTGAGTAATTAAGAGTTGCCCCTTTGAGCTTTTCACTGAAATAAGCAACGGGCTTACCTTCTTGCATCAAAACAGCCCCTATACCCACTTTACTAGCATCGCACTCAACTTCGAAGGTCTTATCAAAGTTGGGCAATTGTAATAAAGGCGCGGAAACGAGCATAGCTTTCAAGGTTTCAAAAGCCTTAGCTTGCTCTCCACCCTACTTGAAGGGCTGGTCCTTTCGAATAACCGCGGTTAAAGGGGCGGCTATGGTGCTGAATCCTTTGACAAACCTTCTATAAAAACTAGCTAACCCGTGAAAGCTTCTCACTTCGCTAATGGTTTGCGGGGTTGGCCAATTTTTGATAGCATCTATCTTGGATTCATCCACTTCGACCCCTCTTGAACTAACAACAAAACCTAAGAAAACAACTTCATTGACACCAAAAGAGCACTTCTCCAGATTTGCATACAACTTTTCCTTCCTAAGGACATCAAAAACACATTGTAAATGTATCACATGCTCATCAATTGACTTACTATAAACCAAGACATCATCGAAGTAAACAACAACGAACTTTCCGATAAATGGCTTCATCACATGATTCATTAGCCTCATGAAAGTACTTGGAGCATTTGTTAGGCCGAATGGCATAACCATCCATTCATAGAGACCAAATTTAGTCTTGAAGGCGGTTTTCCATTCATCACCGGGTTGCATTCTTATTTGGTGATAGCCACTCCTTAAATCAATCTTGGAAAATAAACATGAACCATTCAATTCATCCAGCATATCATCTAACCTAGGGATAGGGTGACGATATTTTACCGTAATCTTATTGATGGCTCGGCAGTCCACACACATACGCCAAGTTCCATCTTTCTTAGGCACTAGTAGCACCGGAAACGCGCACGGACTCATGCTCTCCTTGATGTAACCTTTGTTGAGGAGTTCCTCAACTTGATGTTGCAATTCTTTGGTGTCCGTAGGGTTGCTCCTGTAAGCCGGCTTATTTGGCAATTGTGAGCCCGGCACAAAGTCAATTTGATGCTCAATTCCCCGAAGTGGGGGCAATCCTTGCGGAAGTTCTTTAGGAAATACATCTTCATAATCCTGCAACACACGAGAAATCAAAGGAGAAATACAAGAATTAGTGGGGTTAGTATTAAAACAATGAGCCAAAAGAAGCATAGGCATGTCCACATCATGATCTAAGAAAAGTTCCTTCTTTCTAGACAACATCACCATGCTTTCTTGCCCATTTGACGTTGAGGCAGTCCCGGGAGTCCCTACTGTCCCACCCACGGTTTCTCCCTCCTTTTCATCATTTTCGGGTTGGTTTCCCTTCTCCTTCAACTCCCTCATCTTTTGATGTAATTCATTCACTTGTGATGGCAAAAGAGGATAAAGAGTGACCTTCCAACCATCCTTCTCAAGTGAATATCGGTTGGTCCTCCCATCATGTTTGGTAGACCTATCATATTGCCAAGGTCTACCCAGCAATAAATGACATGCTTGCATTGGTATCACATCACAAAGCACCTCGTCTTGGTAGTTCCCTACCTTAAACCGTACCACACATTGCCTCATGACCTTTAATGCACCGCATTCGTTCAACCATTGCAACTTGTAAGGGCTAGCATGAGGTGTAGTTGCTAATTTCAGAAAGTTTACCGTAGAGACACTTACGACATTCGTACAACTACCACTATCAATCACCAAAGTGCACACATTCCCCTTTACAAGGCATTTAGTATGGAATAGATTTTCCCTTTGGCTAGGGTTGTCTATTGCCTTACTAATCATAGCACGTCTAACTACAAAGTTTGGAACAACACATTCCCCTTCTTGTGGGTAAATAATTTCACCACCATCATCATCATCATCATCATCGTCATCAAGTGGTCTATTTCCAGTTTCCTCTCCATCTTGAGGCTCGGCCTCATCCTCCTCCTTTTCAAGACCCACCTCCTCACCAAGGTAATACAATCTCCCTTCCCGTAGTATCACGTTACGTCGATTTGGACATTCATTGGCTTTATGTCCCCAACCTTGGCTCTTGAAACATTGGAATCCTTTTGGGTTTGGATATTTGTGAGCTTCTTGCCTTAGAGGAATTTTAGGGACTGTTTTGGGCTCGGGCAGCCTAGTAGTGGAGGGTTGGTCCTTGTTTTTGGGCCAACCCGAAGAGGATTGAGCCACATCCTTGCTTCTAGGCCAACCCGAGATGGACTGTCCCCTTGCCTTGAGCAACGACCTCTCTTTAAGCTCTCTTTCAATCTCAAGAGCCGCCTGGATTTTACCTTCAACGGTATTAAATCTGTGAAGTGTCAAATGAGTGGAAATCTCCTTGTTCAACCCACACCTGAACCGGATGATGTCATGACTAATTTGTTCTCCACGATGATCAAGCTTCAACATGAGTTGCTGAAACTCATCATAATATGCCATTACACTTTTATTACCTTGACGCAAGTTGTACAATCTAGCAAGTAATTCATGGCGATAACTCTCGGGAAGGTACCGCTGCCTCATCAAGTACCTTAACCGAAACCAAGGTGGTGGCTGCCCATCAACTAATTCATTACCAAATCTTTTAACATACTCCCACCAAGTGTTAGCATAGCCCTCGAGGTGAGCTATAGCGTAGCAACTCTTCTTTTCTTCCGAAATGTCATTAACTTGGAAGACTTTGTCACAAGCCGATTCCCAAGTTAAGTAGGCCTCGGGATCACTTTCACCCTTAAAGACGGGTAGGCTCAACTTGATGGTGTTGATGCCCACGTCTCTCTCTTGATGTCGGTTTCCCCTATCTCCATTCCCCCGGTATCTCCTAGGCTCTCCTCGGCCCCCTCTTAACTCCTCCTCCCTCATATAAGCATCATCAAAAGTTCCATCTCCTTCATACTCCTCTCTACCGTATCCTTCAAAGTGGGCTGGTCGGCCTTGGCCGTTTTGATTCGGAGGATTTGGAATTGGCGGTCTTTGGTTTAGTGGAGCTTGGAATGGAGGGTTCGGATTTAGTGGAGGTACTTGGCGTTCAAATCCCTCTTGTGGAATTGGAGGGGTTTGGAAATGTAGTGGTCTAGTGGAGTCTCGGGTTGGAGGAAAATTGGTAGATTGGTTTGCGGTATTTAGTGGAGCTTGGGGTGCATTTAGCATTTGGTGGACCATTTCGGGGGTGATAGTTGCGGAGGAGGTCCGATCATGACCATTGGTAGATACATGTAGAGGAGTAGATGGACGAGAGTTCCTTTGACTCTCCACTTGATCTAATCTCCCACTAATGGTCGATACTTCCCCCCTTATTGCTGCCAAATCCCCTCTCACGGCCCCAAATTCAGAATTCATCCTTTCAAGTGTCCGGGTAACGGCCTCAAGAGTGACCCTCATAGAATCAAGGGCATTAGTATCCACATTTTGAGACGTAGCTCCTTCCATTGTCAAGATATTATTCGCTTTAGTTCACCACAAGTTCGTGTTCCACAAGTATTGTATAATTGGCTAGTAACCGAGAAGTTTTAAGGTATGAGTAAACTCTTATCCGGAATGGATTCTTGTTTGAAAGACTCAAAGAAATTCTGCCGGACTAGAGTCAAAAATCAGCAATTCATTCAAACGAATAAAAGCACTCAAATAATCGTTGACACGAACAACAGTGCAAGGAACTAGTTGACAACCTAGTAGGGAGGTACTAGTTTGTTAATTAGTTCTAGGATCAAGTAAGGGAAACCAAGAATCAACAATTAGCAACCAAAGAATATCCTAAGTTGAGCTTATAGTGACGTGGAAGCATGCAATAGTTCCACACGAAATTTCTTCTCTCTCTTTTTTTTTTTTTGTATTAATATTCACACAACTTGTTTTTAGTTTGAAAAGTGTTTTGGTGGGAAAAATAAACTCTTGTGGGAATTCAGCCTTTTACAACTTCAAGAAAGTGAGGTTTTCAAACTCAAGAAAGTGAGGTTTGGTTGACTAATCTCACAAAACAAGGCTCCTTGAATTAGGGAAACATGTTTGGGACAAGACAAAAGGTAATGGATGCAAGTCTTTCTTTTACAACCACTTTACAGCTTGTCTTACAACTTGAGCACACAACAATATGAACAAGATGAACAAGTTCAAAAGATGAACACCTCACAAACTTCAGCACTTCTTTAGCACATAAACATACAACCACGATTTCTTGGTTATCAACAACATGCAACTTTCGGCCACTTCAAGTCACTACTCAATGTTCAAGTTTTCAAGCTCAACATTCGGATCTAGACACCTTAGTGTTGGTGAGAAAGAAACCAACACTAGAAACTCACTAAACAAGGAAAATAACACCTAGATCTAAACATACAACATCATTCTCGGTTTTCAGCTTTTAATGGACAGATTTCCAGAAAGTTTTCTTGGTGTAGTTTGGTTTAAGCCGAGAACTACTAGCCCAAGATGGGTTATGTTGGAACACAACCGGTCTTGCTTTGATACCAAATGATACAAGATCAAAACCAACAACAACCAGAACTTCAAGAAGTCACGGATTTCAGTCCAATAACACAAGAACAACCAGTTTTTAGTTTCTGTTTTTCAGCAACAACAACACAAGAACAACCAGTTTTTGTTTCGGTTTTTCAGTCCAACAATACAAGAACAATAAGAAGGATAACAATGCTAGTGAATCGAAAAGAGCCCCACACGGCTTCACTAGACTTGAAGATAACAAAATCAGTAACAACAACAAGATAATGAAAGATAGATAACTTGACATAAAACATTCAAGAAAACTAAGAACCCTACTTCAAGAGAAGGACCCGAAATCTGCTGAATGTAAACACCAAGTTCTTACGTGGACCAAGAGGTACTTAACAACCTCAAAACCCTTGTTTCTAGCCAAAGATACAACCCAAGTATCCCTCTACTTGTGAGGAGATAGTGGCGGCTTCCTTTGAGAGGAAGAGAGAAGAAAAGTTTAGTGTTTTAGGTTTACAAATTCTGAATTCTGAAAAACTGAAGACCAACTCTCTAATATGTCCTATTTATACTACAACAAGAAAAGGCTAAAAGGCCCATCCGCCCCTTGCCTTTTGGGCCAGCCTTGGAGCCTAGTTCATGGCCCATTAAGACCCCTCTTCACATATAAAAACGTTCAGGTCCTTGGCTGGTTCAATCACCAACTCACACACGGCCATTTGCATGAACAAAGCTTGGAGTTTTTGTAATTCCCGAGCTTGGCTTCGTGTGAAGGGTCGTGTACTTGTGGAGGCTGCCCCAACCGTATCAAACTATAACCCTGAGAACACAAAGGCATCCATCATCCCTCAGAATACCTAAAGAATCTATTATAGCCCTCCTAGACTCATTTAATAACCCTCCTAGTCATTATCTACATTTCCACTCATTTTTGTCATTTAAAGTTTTCCAATATCTGCCTTAAGTCATTTATGACTTGATGGAGTTGACAGTCAATTAGCAAACAATTTATTTTTTTTAAAGCCAATTTCTATTTTTGAAGTCCTTACCAGTTAGAATTGTCTATCGGGTAAAACCTCTAATGAAATGTCCTTGTATGCCAATTTTGGCACTTCTAACAGGTTCAAACATCAATATTTGGTTGGGAAGATCCTAGGTTCCGGTACCAAGGCTTTTGAATTCATACCGAGCTATTGGCCAAAAGTAAATAAAAATAATACGAGGGTGTGGAACCTACTTTTCATAATAATGATCTCAGATGGATATTTTAATAGTTCCATTGAGTCTGAAATATTGAATTTGATAGAGTGGCATAGTTATTTTGCATATACGATATTTTGGATTAATACTGAGGGGTCATGGAGATATGAAAATAATATCGTCTTCAGCTGGGGCATTCACTTAAGCGCCCATTGGGTTACTTAATAGAAGGCCATATAAGCAGTCAACCGATTGCATAAGCAACCTGGCTTGTACAATTGGTGTTGCTTAAGTCATGCTTTTGTTGCTTAAGCGATGGACGCGAAGGCTGCCAAAGTCACTTAAGTGACATGTACAGAAGTTACTAATGTTACAAAAGCGGCACTTGGCTACTTAAGCAATGATCACTTAACCGACCTAGTGTCTGCTTAACCAACACCTGGTACTAATAAATACCCCACTTAGCCCATTTTCTCCTATTTCCAAGAGTGTAGAACCTTATATGGTGTGAAATACTTGGGATAAATATCAGTGGGGTGATTTGGGGGTGTTTGTAAGCTTGAATAACTCATTTCTTCTCAGAATTCTTGGTACCTAGCATCGGTTCCATATTTAATTTCTCATAATTTATCTAAAATCCATAGAATATTTATGGGTTGATTGTAGAACCATTTGATATAACAATCCACCCAATCTTGAGGTTAAATTTCCTTGACCGTAGCGGGACATGTTGTCGATTTTGAAAGTGCAATTCCACAATAGGCCCTACAAGGGATTTTTATGTAATTTTTGACCCAAAGATCAAATGCAAAATATGAGCATTGTTGTTATCATTTGATAACTAGATGATGATTTTTGATATCGTGGTATCTTACAAAAAATTCTTTAAAGGGGAAATTAATTGTTTACCAGATTTTGTCAAGCTTTGTTTTAGTGTCTAGGTAGGCTAGGTTATCTTCCTCATAAATTAAGCTGACTTGTTAGATATTTATGATATTATGATTGGTATGGGATGTGAATTAGGTATTGGAGGTATAATTGGTATAAAAGCATTATATGTACTATTTAGACTATTTTGGAATTTTAAATTAGGCATATTCAACTAAGTTACTCATGTTTAGGGTTGAATTGCACTCTTAGGGAAAATTGTGGCTTATTCGACATCTACAAGTAAATATAGATACCTTAGCCTAGTCCGAGGTGATTTTTCCTTAGAATATATTTTGGGGATTAAGAGTGGGACCCTCCAAACCACCTTAGTTCAAAACTCTTGTTAGTTCTTTGTAGACTTGATGGGCCTCTTATAACCTTTAGATTGAATAGTTTAGAATTTAAGTGACTAGATTTTTTATTCTTATGTTATGTTAGTACTTAGGAGTTTGTGTTGGCTCTGAACTATGTTCGACAACTTATTAATATTGAGTTCCAGTTCAAGTCTGGCAATCAATGATATAAGTTCCTATTCGAGTTCAGTAAATGATGATGATGAAGATATTAGTTTTAGAATAATTCAAGCATTGAGAGGTAATTTATGGTATGTTATGGCATGGATGGAGTAAGAGTTATGGCTTGATATTATTATTTACTTTCTTGATTGCACCCTCCAGGCTTATGAGGGCACATATTGGGTTATTTGTTTTAATGCATTTACTGGCTTATGGGGGCTGGTCTTGTAGTGTTATTATGCTTTCTTCCATATTATATCTATTCTGGCTATTAATTTTTAGTGTTGAAGCATATTTCCAGGTTTATCCTTTTACCCTGACTTAGCTTAATTATCTTTCATCTTTATTATATATATATATATATATATATATTATTATTTAGCTCAATCGATTGATGATGCCTACTGAGTACTTATAGTTTTGGTGACCATACTATACTTTAGTATCTTTTTAGTGCAGATCTAGGTACTTATAGCCATTGGTGATGTGATGATCGTGCTTAGTTGAGTTTGGACATAGGGTGAGCTCTTGAAGTTAGAGTGCCCTTTTTGTTCTTCTATTGAAATTTAGTCTTTCCTATTTGAGACTGACGTATACTGACTATTATATTATTTATGTTCCTTTGTTTATTGGCTCTTGTACCGACACTACTAGGTCATGGGATGTTATTTCTATCTTATCTATTTTAAAAACTATTATTATTACTTGAGTTACTAGCAAATATTTGGCTTTTACACCTTTTTTTTGACCAAATTAGACTATTGCTTCTAGCTTTGGGCTACATCTTAGCTTTCTTACTGGCAGGCTAAAATAGGTTCCATCATGACTCATAAATAAGGTCATGACAAATAGGTATTAGAGTGCCAGGTTCACCAGTATTGTTGGTATAAGATAAAGTGTCTAGTAATGTACCATGGACAAAAATAATGATGTTTGTTTCTTATATTTAAGAGGTTATAGGGCATTCTTAGAAATTCTTCACTTCTCACTTCATGCTAAGAGCATAAGTTGTATCTTAAGATTCCTTTGGTTTTACTTTTTCACAAATGGCTAGGACACGTGCTGACACTAAACGAAATGGATCTAAGTTAGTGCCTAGGTGATACAAGATCAAAACCACAACAACAAGATCTCGGAACAACACAAGAATCACGACTTTCAGTTTCGGTTTCAGCAAGAAACCGAGAGCTACAAAACTGTTTTCAGCTTTCTGTTTTCAGTTTTCAGCAAGATTGCAAACTGTTTTTGTTATGTTTTCCAGATTTTTCAGCACAACAACAAGAAGAACAAGATGGATACAAATGCTAGTGAATCGAAAGAGCCACACCCGGCTTCACTAGACTTTAAGATAACAAGATGAACAACAAGAACAAGTTTCAGTTTTCAGTTTCAGACAACCCGAGAGAACAAACTGTTTTTGCATTTTCGGTTTTCATCAAGATGAACAATAGCAACAAGATAAAGTAAAGATAGATAACTTGACATACAATATTCAAGAAACTAAGAACCCTAACAACATGAGAGGACCCTAAGCCTAATGAATATTAACACCAAGTTCTTACGAGGACCAAGAGGCACCTTACAACCTCAAAATCCACGTTTCTAGCCCAAGATCCAACACAAGTGATTCCACACCTTGAAGGACAAGTTTCGGTTCTCCTCTTGAGAAAGAGAGAGAGAGTTTCTAAATGTTACAACTCTTTGGAGAGTGAAAATATCAATATCAAAGTAATAATCTGAAAAATGGCCCTAAGGCACCTATTTATACTACTCAAAAGGTGGTCAAATGACCCTTCTATCCTTCACAACATGGGCCGGCCTTGGAGGCTTAATTATGGCCCATTAAGACCTCCTTTCTTCACACATAAAAGGCCCATCCGCCCCTTGCCTTTTGGGCCATTGTTGGAGACTAGTTTAAGGCCCAAAACCGTGAGTCCTCACTCCTAGATGCTCCAAGCAATCTTCCATATGCGAGATGGCTTTGAATTATGCTCAAAACGGTCCTCCGTGCATGTTCTTGTATCAACGAGGTGACCAATTCTTAAGCCTCTATGTGTTGGCCTCCAAAAAATGTCGTCCAAAGATAAGGTGGCCATTTGTCCCGTATCACTAGGGATCCTATTGTTGTTCATGAATGTCATAGAGGTTGATGAAATTATACAAATAAATCCCCAAGCACTGACCATGATAGGGGGCCTTCACCATACCCTATTCCTTCTCCTGAGCTAGAGATATTTCTACCCAGCCAGTGGTGGGGAAAAGCCCAACCCAGGTTTCTTATGGATTTATTTCTTCTATAATGCTCAAGGATAATTGGTTCATCGTTTGGAATTTTTTTGTGGTTTACCATCTGAGGGTGCATAATTTCCAAATCAGAGTGGAACTGAGCTAGGGGTACAACCTATAGTTGAACCTCTTAGAGATGAGGCCCCTTCTGCTTCAGTGGTTGCTCAACAAATAATTGCCTAGCCTACTATATCTGTTGAAAATTAGAAGATATTAGGTAGATTTTTTAGATTGGCTCTGGATAGGTTTTCAAGTGTACTAGGCGAGGATGCTTGTGAGTTCTTGATTACTTATGAGGATAAGCTTTGTAATTTGGTCCCAGTTGAGACTCGTGGTATGGATTACACTACTTTTTATTTGAACATAATAGCTAGACACTAGTGGAGAAGTTATCTTGATTCTAGATAGTTAAATCTCCCCCATTGATATGGACTCAGTTTTTTGATATCTTCTTGGAGAAATACATTACTTGTGGTCTTAAGGATTGTTCGATACATTAGTTCTCGAGATTACAACAAGGCTTCATGACTATTATAGAATTTGAAGTTTGATTTCATGAACTTTCCAAATATGCTACTTCTATTTAGGATATCAAATTTGAGGGTGTTTGGGATAAAGACTTCATCTTTGCATGTCCATGCAGAGTTTGGTTTTTGTGGATAGGTTTTTTGCTGAGTTGTTTTGGATCATTCTCATGTTATAAAGAAGATACATCATGAGGCCTGAGAGGGAAGTGATAAGAGGTTGCCATATTAGGTGGTGTTAATTAAAGTCGTAGTGGCTCATGATTCAAAGAAAATGGTTCTCAGGGTAGGTACCTTTAACATTAATCGAATAAGCATTAGGGTCAGTCTAGTAGTCTATTCAGGTTGTACTTCAAATTACCAATAGAGGCAAGTCTAGTTATAGTTATCATCTAGGACAGAGTAGAGTTCAGACTCTAAAGGATTTATATTAAGTCATTCTAGCCATGGTGTAAGTTTAGGTCTTCCAAATCTTTTAGCTTCAGTGCAGCTCCTAGTCGTGTTATGGTTGTGGGGCCTTTAGCCATTTTTCAAGAGAGTGTCACATCCATAGAGAAATGGTTCCTTCACATTACAGTATTCCACTAATTATAAAAGTTTTTCCCCCAACTAGAGGTGGTATGAGTAGTCATTAGGATGGTCCCCAGGGAACTCATGGAGGTTCATAGGTAGGTAGGAGAGGAGACTAGTTAGCAGCCCACTTAGGTAGAGGGGATTCCCATGTACCCCACTAGATGTTCATTGTTGAAACCAATTTCTTTATTACATTCACAGTGGGAATTCCTATGTACCCAACAAGGTTTTTATTTAAATAATTTCATAGCCACCAAGGCCTTA
Source organism: Capsicum baccatum var. pendulum (assembly GCA_030864225.1). Taxonomy (NCBI): domain Eukaryota; kingdom Viridiplantae; phylum Streptophyta; class Magnoliopsida; order Solanales; family Solanaceae; genus Capsicum; species Capsicum baccatum. The sequence goes on from CM061552.1 coordinate 167,547,222, forward strand.
CATTTTAAAAATCTCAAACCATTCAAACAATTTAAAACTATTAAAAACCATTTAAACCAATTCAAACAAACTTAGGTTCCATTACCAACCTTGCAAATCTTCAATGAAAGTTCAACAATATAACCAAAAACATTCTCATAGGTATTTTGTCAAACATGTTAAGGGCATACCTTTACCAAGACAAAAACCAAAGAATAAAACATCAAGTTTAAAACCCTCAACATTGGTTTTCAAATCCACCATTCCATGATTCATAATCAATGTTTAAAACACATTAAAAGATGCATTTAGATATAACTAAGAATGAGGGAGGAGTATATGCCCTTTACAGGAAGATTTATCGAAGGAAACTTGAAACTTCAGCCCTTTGAAGAACACTTGTAGAAACCCTGGCCTCAATATTCAAGAGAGTGTTTAGAGAGAGTATTTGGAGTGTTTTGATCCATCCATGAGAGTTATAAGAGGCCATCAAGTATTATATAACATGGGTACTTAAGGGTTTTGGGGTAGGGAATGTCTGGAATACCTTCAGCTTTAAAGCTGAAAAACATAGGAGGGTACGACTCACCCCTTCTAAATCATACCCTAGGGTACAAGTGGTACCCTTACTCGTACCCTAAACCACTCCTTAGACCCCATACTTATCAACATATGACCATAAAAGGACAAGTTGTATCGTAGCATATGAGTGTAACATCCCGTATCTTGCTTGTACTAATTATATGGAACCTGGTATGGTCATATGGTATAGGTAACGGATGAGATTTGTTATGCAATTATTAATGGTGTAGATGGAATTATAGAGGCTGCCCGTATAGTTTAGTGTGATGCGACTAAGTTAACGTTAAGTTAACTATTTAAACTTGGAATCGCAAGCTAGTATTTGAACCTAAAGTTTAAAGTGACTAAGCGTGTATAAGTTGAAGGTTAGACTAAAGGGGTTAGAAGCTGAAAATGGAGCAAAATATTGAGGTGCTTGCTTGACTTATTTAAGCTAGTAGGTGAGTCACCTACTTAAGTTGTTTGAACCAAATTAATGGACCCATGGCTATGGATCAGATTTGGGTGTATGCTAATATACTCATTTGGGCCAAATTAAACAAAAAAAAGAAAAAGAAAATGGATAAGTGACCCAACACACCAATCTGCCAAGGCCCAAATATAATTGAGCCCAACAAGAAATTATGCAAGTAGGTGCATCACCTACTTTGAAGTTTTAGCAGCTTGGACCCTTAAGTAGGTGCATCACCTACTTGGACCAATTTGACCAATTTTATGGTCCAAAATGCAGCTAAGGAGGTGGACAAGATAAGGCCTTTAAAAGGCCAAGTTGCTGGTCATTTTACCTCACTTTTAAGTCACAAAAAAAGGAGTATATTTCAGCAAATCTCTCTACTCTCTTAAAAACAACAAGAGCAGCAGCCCTATTTTTCCTTCTAGGGTTCTTGAAGAAACCCTCTCCTTTGCAGCCCAAGGTAAGTGAAAAACACTTAAGGTTTTGTTTAGTTATCTCATGGGAGATTAGGGAAACAAGTTATAAGTGTTTGACTATAAGTATATGGCTGATTATAGAACAAGCTGTTTGTTCATGTTTCCTTGTTATTGAGGAACCTTCTTTCTTCTTCTTTGGTTTAAGTGTGAAGGAAAGTTCAAGCTCTTGAAGAGTTCAATTAAAAGAATAAGTTGCTGAATTGAGGTACGGTGACTGCCCCATTTTATTTTTCTTATATATGAATTTGAGAGGGGATTATGGATGTCTTGTTATTGAGAACTCAAGAGATGAGGAGATCAATAATTGATTGCTACAATAAAAGGGGTTTGGGACTGTTTTGTATGTATATGTTATGGGCTGCCAGGTTGAAGTTGGATAAAGGTGTGATGAGTTTGTAATGAATTATAGAAGAAAGATGTGGTGATACACCACCGAACTAATGCTTGCTGTCCAATCTATTTTGCGTATTGTTTAGAATGTGTAATGAAGTCGAGGTGGTTTTGGTGAACCTTATAAGAACCTATCTGGTATGTGGGTGTAATTGGAGGAAAGAAAAGGATTAAACTAATACCCTTGTTTAATAGAGTAATAGTTGCTGCCCGGTTACTGTTTTGGGTGAAATTAAGTACCTGAAATGTATTGAGTGGTTACTAATACTAGTTTACCATATATTCTATTGTAGATAAATAATCTAAAAGACGAGAAGTCAAGTTGGGTTAGTCTCGGAGTCAAATGACCAGGTATGTAAGGCATACTCTATTTCACACTCTTTGATACGGGACAAATGGCCATCTTATCTTTCGGTGACATCTTTGGAGGCCAACACATAGAGGCTCAAGAATTGGTCACCTCGATGATACAAGAACATGCATGGAGGACCCGTTTTGAGAGTAACTCAAAGCCATCTCGCGTATGGAAGATTGCTTGGAGCATTTAAGAGTGAGGACTCACGGTTTTGGGCCTTAAACTAGTCTCCAAGGCTGGCAGAAAAGGCAAGGGGGCGGATGGGCCTTTTTATGTGTGAAGAAGGGGGTCTTAATGGGCCAAAAACTAGCCTCCAAGGCTGGCCCAATAGGCAAGGGGCGGATGGGCCTTTTAGCCCTTTTGTTTGTATTATAAATAGACCATGTTAGAGAGTTATTGGGTAGTTTTTGAAATCTGAAAGTTGTAACCTAAAACACTAAACATTTTCCTCTCTATTTCACTCTAGGGAGCCGCCACTATCTCCTCACAAGTAGAGGGATACTTGGGTTGTATCATTGGCTAGAAACAAGGGTTTTGAGGTTGTTAAGTACCTCTTGGTCCTCGTAAGAACTTGGTGTTTCCATTCATTAGATTTAGGGTCCTATCTTGAGGTTAGGGTTCTTAGTTTATTGAATGTTTTATGTCAAGTTATCTATCTTTCTTATTCTTGTTGTTGTTGTGTTGATTTTGTTATCTTGAAGTCTAGTGAAGCCGTGTGGGGCTCATTTCGATTCACTAGCATTATTTTTCCATCTTGTTGTTCTTGTATTGTTGCTGAAAAACCGAAAAACAGTTTGTTGTTCTTGTGTTGTTGCTGAAAACCGAAACTGAAACTTGCTGATTTTTGTGTTGTAAAACTGAAAATCCGTGGCATCTTGAAGTTCTTGTTGTTGTGGTTTTGATCTTGTATCATTTGGTATCAAAGCAAGACCGGTTGTATTCCAACATAACCCATCTTGGGCAAGTTCTCGGCTTAAACAACAAAAAAAAAAAAAAAAAATTCTGAAATCTGCCCACAAGAAGTTGAAAACCGAGAATGGTGTTGTATACTTAGATCTAGGTGTTATTTTGTTTGTTTAGTGAGTTTCTAGTGTTGGTTTCTTTCTCACCAACACTAAGGTGTCTAGATCCGAGGTTGAGCTTGAAAAGTTGAATGTTGTGTAGTGACTTAAAGGTGGCCGAAAGTTGAATGTTGTTGATGACCAAAAGAAAAATCGGTGGATGTGTGATAATGTGCTAAGGAAGTGTTGAGGTTTGTGAAGTGTTCATCTCTTGAACTTGTGCATATTGTTCCTCTTGTTGAGTGTTCATCTTGTTGTGTGTTCAAGTGGTAAACTTATAAAGTTGATTGTGAAAGACTTGCACCCATCACTTTGTAGACTTGTCAATCACTTCCCCTAAATCAAGGAACCTTGTTTTGTGGAAATTGTCAACCAAACCCACTTTCTTGAGTTTGAACAAGAGATAAGACTTCAAATTTCGGTTTTTCCCACCAAAACACTTTTCAAATTTGTCACAAGTTGTGTGAATATTACATCAAGACAAAAAAAATATATATATATATATATATATAAATCCGAGAGAAGAAGGACGTGTGGGCCATTGCTTGCTGCCACGTCACTAAAGCTCAACTTAGGATATATTCTTTGTTGCTAATTGTTGATTCTTGGTCTCCTTTACTTGGTCTTAGAACTAATTAACAAACTAGTACTTTCCTACTAGGTTGTTAACTAGTTCCTTGAGCCGTTTGTTCGTGTCTACGGTTGTTTGTGTGCTTTTTATTCGTTTGAATGAGTTGCTGATTTTGATTCTAGTCCGGCAAGAATTCTTTGAGTCTTCAAACAAGAATCCATTCCGGACAAGAGCTTACTCATACCTTAAAATCTCACGGATACTAGCCAATTATACAACACTTGTGGAACACGAACTTGTGGTGAACTAAAGCGGCTCATACCTTGACAATGGAAGGAGCTTTACTACTAATATTGTTTGTTCATTTTTGTAGGTTTAAAGGGTGACGTAAGAGGAAAATGACTTTGATAGCCGGGGATTATTGTGACTACAATATGGGAAGCCATGATTGTAGTGAGGGTTTTTATGGCTACGACGTCGAGGGAGATTGCGGAGGCTATGAAAATAGCCATGGACAAAACATAGGCAGATTTGAAAATTACTATTTTGAGGGAGAAAATGAGGTGAATGAAGTGCCTAGTGCTTATGGTGACTTTGGAGATGATGTAGTACCTCGTGATGGATCTTATGACGAAGTTGGGACATGTGAGGAGTCTTGCACTCTCCACTCCGAACCTAGATTTGGTGTTAGGTATAACCCTTTCATTTGCAAACCTTATGAGAGTTATGATGAGAGTACACGTGAGGAGTGTGAAGATTCATATTCTCCACCTTGTAGTACTTCTTATCAAGGTCGATATGGTGTGAATGGTTATACTAGCTATAGTGTAGGTTGTCCAATGGGAAGAAGAGGATCTACATCTCCAAAATCGAGAGGTACTCATGTGCCTTACAATGTTGATCCGAGAAGGAGTGTACACTCCGGAAAGGTGACCATTTGTGGGATACCGGGCTGCCTCGTTGTGTTAGATGATAAGTACTATAGAAACTACATTGTTCCGTCCATGGTTGATTACTTGGGGTTATTTTGTGAGCCTTTACTTGTTCCATACTTTTTGGACAGTTTTAAGGTTACCGAAAGGGTAAAGGTTGTCTTCTCCCAATTTAATTACCATGAGGAGGTGTGGTGTGATGTTTTTCCCATAACCTATGGTCATGTGAGTTTAGGCGCCGATTGGTTTGCACAACATAAAGTTCCAAATATGCAAAATTGGCCTAATGTTGTAAGAGACCGATGGGGAAATTACCTCGAGACGCACATTCTGCCCGGGCCGCAAAAGGAAGTTCCTACCTACTCCAATCCGAATTATTATGAGAGACAAAAGATTGAGAGGAGTAAGGGAGTGAAAGGTAGTAATCCGAGAGTGGAAAAAGGACAGGTTGTGTGGAGCCAAGTAAGGGGATTACCACCAAACCATGCTAACATTGTTTGTCCTTCTATTTCTAAGGACATTTGTGTAGGTAGCAACATGGAAAGCGAAGAAGAACAATGCCGAAAGGAAGTTGCTGCCCAAACTTTTGGAGGACCTTCACACCGTGACAAAGAAGAATCTACTCAAGGACTTCAAGGTAAAATGGCAAACTCTTACACTTTTGTACATGTGAATGATAATTGTGTGGCTAGTAGCCCATTGAGTGTGAGTTGTAGCTTGCCTATATGTGAGTGTATTATTTCTTTGCCACTTGATGATGATGTACATGTTGTGAGTGTGGATACACTAGTTGATCCTATTGATGATCGGATAGACTCTTCTTGTAAGATCGATCCATGTCCACCTAGTGTTGAAACCATTATGTTGAATGAAAATACATTATCTTCTGAAATTTGTGTTGATCAACTTATGCGTGAAAGTTATCCACCACTTGAGGATGTGTTTGATGTAATTAACGAACCTCAAGTGAATGATGATGTGGAAAATGTTGATCAAAGTGAGCATGAACCCGAGAGCTCTTCTTGGGGTAATATTGTGTTTGAAAAATCCTTAAAACTTGATATTGATCGTTTAGCGAGTGAGGAACTTGTTTGTTCCAAATCTGTCCGTGAGGTAGATCACGCGCTTTTTAGGTACAATGTCTTGTTTGAAGATGATTTAAACACTTCTAATGAACCTAGTGGTGAAAATAATGGTATAGCTTGCCTTGGAAGCTATAGCCTATATGCTAACCCACTATGGTGTGACAACATTTCTCCTAAAGATGGAAATCTCCTTGGAAGATGAAAGTACTCTTAAGGGTAGGGGATGTGTAGTCTTGAAAAGGAATAGTCAATCGGGTAAAGATGACCATGATTTGCTTTACTTGGGAAACCCGAAATATGATTATTCTTGTAAAAATATTTTTGTGAATGATTCCTTTGCTGCCCATGGTGATTTATATCTATGTGGGGATTATTCTCTTGAAATAAAAGGTGGTGCATGCTTAGAAATTCCATCTACTTCTTCTTTATGTGTTTCCTATATTGAGCATACTAGTGGTGATGGACTTGAAGCTAGTGAGTACATGCATAAGGACACCATAGCTGAAGTTAGCTTGTGTGACACCTTTCTCTACCCTCTTTGTGCTCATGACATTTCCACTAATGGGCTAGGGGGTATGCCTAATTTTGAGGACGACACCTTAGGGAAAAGTGAGATTGGCCGAAACCCATGTCCATGGCTACTTCTCCCATTTGATCCCGGTACCATCTTAGGGTATGGTAGGAGTTGTCTCGGTCCATGCTCATTATTTATTGATGTTCATCATAGCCACTTCCTTTGTGACATTTGTACTAAGCTTTCCACGATCAACCCAAAGGATTCTTGGTTATATTGCAAATATGTGCAACCTTGGCATGATGATGTTATTTGTTAGATTGATTTTTGTTGCACTAACCCTAACCCTCATGTCATGAGGATGTGTACTTGTTTTTCTTTTGTTTTGATTTTGCAAGGTTTGGATTCGAGGTCGAATCCTTTTCAAGAAGGGGAGGATGATACGGGACAAATGGCCATCTTATCTTTCGGTGACATCTTTGGAGGCCAACACATAGAGGCTCAAGAATTGGTCACCTCGATGATACAAGAACATGCATGGAGGACCCGTTTTGAGAGTAACTCAAAGCCATCTCGCGTATGGAAGATTGCTTGGAGCATTTAAGAGTGAGGACTCACGGTTTTGGGCCTTAAACTAGTCTCCAAGGCTGGCAGAAAAGGCAAGGGGGCGGATGGGCCTTTTTATGTGTGAAGAAGGGGGTCTTAATGGGCCAAAAACTAGCCTCCAAGGCTGGCCCAATAGGCAAGGGGCGGATGGGCCTTTTAGCCCTTTTGTTTGTATTATAAATAGACCATGTTAGAGAGTTATTGGGTAGTTTTTGAAATCTGAAAGTTGTAACCTAAAACACTAAACATTTTCCTCTCTATTTCACTCTAGGGAGCCGCCACTATCTCCTCACAAGTAGAGGGATACTTGGGTTGTATCATTGGCTAGAAACAAGGGTTTTGAGGTTGTTAAGTACCTCTTGGTCCTCGTAAGAACTTGGTGTTTCCATTCATTAGATTTAGGGTCCTATCTTGAGGTTAGGGTTCTTAGTTTATTGAATGTTTTATGTCAAGTTATCTATCTTTCTTATTCTTGTTGTTGTTGTGTTGATTTTGTTATCTTGAAGTCTAGTGAAGCCGTGTGGGGCTCATTTCGATTCACTAGCATTATTTTTCCATCTTGTTGTTCTTGTATTGTTGCTGAAAAACCGAAAAACAGTTTGTTGTTCTTGTGTTGTTGCTGAAAACCGAAACTGAAACTTGCTGATTTTTGTGTTGTAAAACTGAAAATCCGTGGCATCTTGAAGTTCTTGTTGTTGTGGTTTTGATCTTGTATCACTCTTTGGCATGAAATCGTACAATTGTTCCATCAAGCAAGTTTCTGAGGTTATCCTATAACAAAGTGATACATAATGGCAGCACATTACCCTCCATGTATCCAATGAACTTGTTCCCACTCTCTAATGCATTAGCACACCTCAATACGTGCTTATTATTAAATCTGCGCGTTCTTCACTAGAAAATTTCAGGAGTTCTCCGTTTGTTCAAATAAGACCCATGTGTTATTTCAGCTCCTAAACACTTTATTTGTGTGCCAACAGCTCCCTATCTCATTGTTGTTGCGTTAAGCGTCTATTTACATGTCTCTTATTAGCGTATTACTGGTTCAAGGTACCATAATGTGATGACCACCAAAGTAACAATCTCAAAGGCTAAATAAACTAAGTATTGCAATCTGTAAAATGACGAGTGGCAGCTCAGGGGCACTTGCCTAGCATGGGCTGATCTCGATACCTTTATGTGTGGGTGGCAGCTCAGGGGCATAAGCCTAGCATGGGCCGATCCCAATCTTTTTATAGGTGGCAGCTCAGGGGCGTAAGCCTAGCATGGGCCGATCCTAATTTATCTTTTTTTTTACCACTGATCAGTTGGTGATTTGCATTATACGGATTACAAAGATTATGAAGTAAGAAGGTAAAATGAAGAAAGAATGTAATGTACAATTCCCACAAGTATTTATAAAGGTGGTCTACTAGTACTCCTTACACACTTGTATTGGATTTCTATTGAGCTTTTGTATCAAGTGTGTTGCTACTTTCTGCCTTACATATTCAGTACATATTTTCGTACTGGCGTCCTTCACGGGGGACTTGCATTTTGATGCAATATCAAACCAACAACAACAAGAGTTCGGATTTCAACCAACAACCACAAGAACTACAACTTTTAGTTTTCGGTTTTTAGCTTACAACACAAGTGATAGTTTCGGTTTTAAGTCACAATCCGAGAATAACAAGAGATGCAACAATGCTAGTGAATCGAAACAAGCCCCACACGGCTTCACTAGACTTCAAGATAAGCAAAAGTAACACAATAACAACAAGATAAGGAAAGATAGATAACTTGACATACAATATTCAAGAAACTAAGAACCCTAACAACATGAGAGGACCCTAAGCCTAATGAATATTAACACCAAGCTCTTACAAAGACCAAGAGGCACTCAACAACCTCAAAAACTTTGTTTCTAGCCAAGGAGACAACACAAGTATTCCTCTACTTGTGAGATCTAGGGGCGGCTTCCTTGAGAGGAAGAGAGAAGATATTTTGGAGTGTTTAGGTTACAATTTCTGATTTCAAAATGAACTAGAGGATATCTCACTATGAGGTTATATTTATACTACAACAAAAGGTGTTAAAAGACCCATCCGCCCTTGCCTTCTTGTGGCATCCTTGGAAGATTAGTTTATTACACTTTAGGACTCCTCTTCACATAACAAAATGTTTAGGCCCTTGGTCGGTTCGGTCAACAACTCACACACGGCCATTTGCATGAATAAAGCTTGGAGCGTTTGTAACTCCCGAGCTTGGCTTCGTGTGAAAGGCCGTGTACCTGTGGGGGTGGCCTTAACCGTATCATCCTCTCCATCTTGAGAGGAATTTGTCCTCAAATTCGGCACTTGATCCTCTTCAACCGCATCCACGAGGGAGAGATCTCCAACGTTGAAGGTGTTGTGCACTTGATATTCCGGTGGTAGGTCAATCTTGTAGGCGTTGTCATTGATTCTCTCAAGTACTTGGAAAGGACCATCACCTCTTGGCAGCAACTTGGACTTCCTTTGAGCTGGAAACCGATCCTTTCGAAGATGCACCCACACCCAATCTCCGGGTTCAAGCACTAGCTTCCTTCTCCCTTTGTTTGCTCGTTTTGCAACCTCTTGATTCTTCTTTTCGAGCTTGATCCGCACCGTCTCATGCATTTTCTTCATGGCCTCGGCTCTTTTAGTTCCATCTAAGCTGGTCATGAGATCACTAGACAAAGGAGTGAGATCTAAAGGGGTAAGGGGATTTAGGCCGTAAACACATTCAAAGGGAGTCATTCCCGTGCTCGAATGTATTACCCGGTTGTAGGAGAATTCCGCCAAGGGTAGGTGTTCTTCCCATGAAGTCAGCTTACCTTTGACCATAGAACGTAGCATGGAACCTAAGGTTCTATTCACTACCTCCGTTTGGCCGTCGGTTTGCGGGTGGCAAGACGTGGAGAAAAGTAATTTCGTCCCAAGCCTACCCCACATGGACTTCCAAAAGAGACTTAGGAACTTGGAGTCCCTATCACTCACAATGGTCCGTGGTACTCCGTGAAGCTTTACAACATGCTCAACAAATAATGAAGCTACACTAGGAGCGTCCTCGGTTTTAGCACATGGAATAAAGTGAGCCATTTTTGAAAATCTATCGACAACCACAAAAATACTATCTCGACCCTTTCTAGTCCTTGGCAGCCCCAAGACGAAATCCATCGAGATGTCCAGCCAAGGTCTAAGGGGAGTAGGGAGCGGGGTGTATAATCCTTGAGGTCGGAGGCGAGATTTAGCACTCCGGCAGGCCGCACATTGATTGCAAATTTTCGTGACATCTTTGCGCATTTTGGGCCAATAGAAGTTTTCCTCTAGGATCCCGAGGGTCTTGTCTACCCCAAAATGACCCATGAGGCCCCCGTCGTGGGCCTCCCTCACAAGCAATTCCCTCCAAGAACTAGAAGGAACACATAACCTCCTTCCTTTGAACAAATACCCCTCGAACCGAGAGTAGGAGGCATGGTTATTTTCCTTAAGCCAACGGTCCCTTCCCCACTCTTCGCATTCCCTAAAAATAGGAGCAAAGGTCGAATCCTCGGGATACAACATCCGCAGGCTCTCAAAACCCATTAACTTCGAAGACAAGGTAGCAACAAGCACATGCTTCCGGGACAAAGCATCGGCAACAACATTTTCTTTTCCCCTTTTGTAATGAATTACATAAGGGAAAGTTTCAATGAACTCAATCCACTTAGCATGACGCCTATTCAGCTTGTCTTGGCTCTTAAGGTGTTTCAACGATTCATGATCCGTTCGTATCACAAACTCCTTAGGCCACAAATAGTGTTGCCAATTTCCCAAAGCTCTAACAAGGGCGTACAACTCCAAATCGTAAGTCGAATAATTAAGAGTTGCCCCTTTGAGCTTTTCACTGAAATAGGCAACGGGCTTACCTTCTTGCATCAAAACAGCCCCGATGCCAACCTTACTAGCATCACACTCTACCTCAAACATCTTTTCAAAATCGGCCAATTGCAATAAAGGCGCCGAGATGAGCGTAGCTTTCAAGGCCTCAAAAGCCCTAGCTTGCTCTTCCCCCCATTTAAAGGGTCCATCCTTCCTAATTACCTCGGTCAAGGGGGCTTCTATGGAGCTAAACCCTTTGACAAACCTCCTATAAAAGCTTGCCAACCCATGGAAACTTTGGATTTCTCCAATAGTTTTAGGGGTCGGCCAACTTCGTATGGAGTCTATCTTGGAGTCGTCCAGTTCCACACCCCTTGAGCTCACAACAAAGCCCAAGAATACAACTTTATCAACACCAAAAGTACACTTTTCCACGTTGGCATACAACTTCTCCTTTCGGAGGACATCAAACACACATCTCAAATGTACTACATGTTCATCGATAGACTTACTATAAACCAAGACATCATCGAAGTAAACAACAACAAACTTTCCGATAAATGGCTTCATCACATGATTCATTAGCCTCATGAAAGTACTTGGAGCATTTGTTAGGCCGAATGGCATAACCATCCATTCATAGAGACCAAATTTAGTCTTGAAGGCGGTTTTCCATTCATCACCGGGTTGCATTCTTATTTGGTGATAGCCACTCCTTAAATCAATCTTGGAAAATAAACACGAACCATTCAATTCATCCAGCATATCATCTAACCTAGGGATAGGGTGACGATATTTTACCGTAATCTTATTGATGGCTCGGCAGTCCACACACATACGCCAAGTTCCGTCCTTCTTAGGCACTAGTAGCACCGGAACCGCGCACGGACTCATGCTCTCCTTGATGTAACCTTTGTTGAGGAGTTCCTCAACTTGATGTTGCAATTCTTTGGTGTCCGTAGGGTTGCTCCTGTAGGCCGGCTTATTCGGCAATTGTGAGCCCGGCACAAAGTCAATTTGATGCTCAATTCCCCGAAGTGGGGGCAATCCTTGCGGAAGTTCCTTAGGAAATACATCTTCATACTCCTGTAGTACACGAGAAATCAAAGGAGAAACACAAGGATTAGTGGGGTTAGTATTAAAGCAATGGGCCAAAAGTAGCATCGGCTTGTTTTCATCATGGTCCACGAAAAGTTCCTTCCTCCTAGCCAACATCACTACGTTTTCCCTTCCCCTTGGCGTCGGGACAGCCTCGGATGCCCCTACCTCCTCACCTACGGCCTCCCTTCCCTTGTCCTCCTTCTTGGGTTCCCTCCCCTTCCCTTTTAATTCTCTCATTTTTTGATACCACTCATTGACTTGGGACGGCGAAAGAGGGTGAAGAGTGACCTTTCGGCCATCCTTCTCAAGCGTGTACCGGTTGGACCTTCCATCGTGTTTGGTAGACCTATCATATTGCCACGGTCTACCTAACAACAAGTGACATGCTTGCATTGGAATCACGTCACAAAGTACTTCATCGTGGTAGTTGCCCACCTTGAACCGAATCACACATTGCCGTGTGACCTTCAATTCACCACAATCATTCAACCATTGTAACTTGTAAGGACTAGTGTGGGGTGTAGTCGGTAGTTTCAAGAAGTTTACCATAGCATGGCTCGCAACATTTGTACAACTACCACTATCAATTACCAAGGTGCACACACTCCCCTTTACAAGACACTTAGTATGGAAGAGATTTTCCCTTTGGCTCGGGTCATCTACCGCCTTACTAATCATAACGCGTCTAACTACAAAATTCGGAACCACACATTCCCCTTCTTGAGGGTAGACATCCTCACCATCATCTACTCCTTCCTCATTTGGTTCATTCTCGGCTTCCTCTCCATCTTGAGGCTCGGCCTCAACCTCCCCCCTTTCGGATATCACCTCCTCACCAAGGTAGTATACTTTCCCTTCCCGTAGGATCACATTACGCCGGTTCGGACATTCATTTGCCTTATGCCCCCAACCTTGGCACTTGAAACATTGGAACCCCTTTGGGTTGGGGTATTTGTGAGCCTCCGGTTTAGGAGGAAGCTTAGGAACCGTTTTGGATTCGGGCAGCTTCATAGGACCGGGTTGGTCCTTGTTTTTGGCCCAACCCGAGGGGGTTTGGACCCTTGCCTTGAAGGTTGACCTCTCCTTAAGCTCCCTTTCAATCTCTAGGGCCGCTTGGAATATACCATCAATAGTTTCAAACCGATGAAGGGTCAAGTGCGTGGAGATCTCTTTGTTCAATCCACACTTGAACCGGATGATGTCGTGGCTGATTTGCTCCCCTCGGTGATCAAGTTTCAACATGAGTTGTTGGAACTCGTCAAAATAGGCCATCACGCTCTTGCCTCCTTGCCGCAAGCCATATAATCTAGCAAGCAACTCATGTCGGTATCTCTCGGGAAGGTATCGTTGTCTCATCAAATACCTTAACCGAAACCAAGGTGGCGGCTGCCCATCAACCAATTCATTACCAAATCGCTTCACATACTCCCACCAAGTGTTAGCATAGCCCTCGAGGTGAGCTATAGCATAGCAACTCTTCTTTTCTTTCGAGATATCATTAACTTGGAAGACTTTGTCACAAGCCGATTCCCAAGTTAAGTAGGCCTCGGGATCACTTTCACCCTTAAAGATAGGTAGGCTCAACTTGATGGTGTTGATGCCTACGTCTCTCTCTTGGTGCCGGTTTCCCCTATCTCCATACCCTCGGTATCTCCTAGGTTCCCCCCGGCCCCCTCTCAACTCCTCCTCCCTCATATAAGCATCATCATAGGCTCCCTCGCCATCATACTCCTCTCTACCGTATCCGTCAAAGTGAGTGGGTCGGCCTTGGCCATTTTGATTCGTAGGGATTGGAAGTTGTGGTCTTTGGTTTAGTGGAGCTTGGAAAGGAGGGTTCGGATTTAGTGGTGGAGCTTGGCGTCCAAATCCCTCGTGTGGAATTGGAGGAGTTTGGAAATGTAGTGGTCTAGTGGAGTCTCGGTTTGGAGGAAAAGTGGTAGATTGGTTGGCGGTATTTTGTGGAGCTTGAGGTGCATTTAACATTTGGTGGACCATTTCGGGAGTGATGGTTGCGGAGGAGGTCCGATCATGGCCATTGGTAGAGACATGTAGAGGAGTCGATGGTCGAGAGTTCCTTTGACTCTCCACTTGATCTAGCCTCCCACTAATAGTCGATACTTCCCCCCTTATTGCTGCCAAATCCCCTCTCACGGCCCCAAATTCCGAGTTCATTCTTTCAAGTGTCCGAGTAACGGCCTCAAGAGTGGCCCTCATTGAATCAAGTGCATTAGTATCCGGATTATGAGATGTTGTTCCTTCCATCGTCAAGGTATTAGCCGCTTAGTCACCACAAGTTCGGGTCTCACAAGTGTTGTATAATTGGCTAGTAACCGTTAGATTTACAAGGTTTGAGTAAGCTCTTAGCCGGAATGGATTCTTGTTTGGAAGACTCAAGGAATTCTTGCCGGACTAGAACCAAAATCAGCAACTCATTCAAACGAATAAAAGCACACAAATAATCGTTGACACGAAATAACGGCTCAAGGAACTAGTTAACAACTTAGTAGAAAGATACTAGTTGGTTAATTAGTTCTAAGACCAAGTAAGAGAAACTAAGAATCAACAATTAGCAACAAAGAATATATCCTAAGTTGAGCTTATAGTGACATGGTAGCATGCAATGGCCCACACGTTTTTCTCTTCGGGTTTAGATGTATATATTTTTTTTTTATTTTTTTTGTCTTGAATTAATATTCACACAACTTGGGAGAAATTGAAAAGTGTTTTGGTGGGAAAACTTAAAAATTTGAAGTCTTGACTTTTGTTCAATCTCAAGAGAGTGGGTTTGGTTGACAATTTCCACAAGACAAGGTTCCTTGATTTAAGGGAAGTGATTGACAAGGCTACAAAGTGATGGGTGCAAGTCTTTCACAATCAACTTTATAAGTCTACCACTTGAACACACAACAAGATGAAAACTCAACAAGAGGAACAATATGCACAAGTTCAAGAGATGAACACTTCCACAATCTTCTTAGCACACAACACACAACCACCGATTTGTCTTTGGTTATCAACACATTTAACTTTCGGCCACCTTACAACATGCAACTTTTCGAGCTCAACTTTGGATCTAGACACTTTAGTGTTGGTGAGAAAGAAACCAACACTAGAAACTCACTAAACAAGCAAAATGACACCTAGATCTAAGTATACAACACCTTTTTCGGTTTCAACTTTAGTGGACAGAAATTTCAGATTTCAGAATTTTTTTCTTGGTGTAGTTTGGTTTAAGCCGAGAACTACAAGCCCAAGATGGGTTATGTTGGAACACAACCGGTCTTGCTTTGATACCAAATGATGCAATATCAAACCAACAACAACAAGAGTTCGGATTTCAACCAACAACCACAAGAACTACAACTTTTAGTTTTCGGTTTTTAGCTTACAACACAAGTGATAGTTTCGGTTTTAAGTCACAATCCGAGAATAACAAGAGATGCAACAATGCTAGTGAATCGAAACAAGCCCCACACGGCTTCACTAGACTTCAAGATAAGCAAAAGTAACACAATAACAACAAGATAAGGAAAGATAGATAACTTGACATACAATATTCAAGAAACTAAGAACCCTAACAACATGAGAGGACCCTAAGCCTAATGAATATTAACACCAAGCTCTTACAAAGACCAAGAGGCACTCAACAACCTCAAAACCTTTGTTTCTAGCCAAGGAGACAACACAAGTATTCCTCTACTTGTGAGATCTAGGGGCGGCTTCCTTGAGAGGAAGAGAGAAGATATTTTGGAGTGTTTAGGTTACAATTTCTGATTTCAAAATGAACTAAAGGATATCTCACTATGAGGTTATATTTATACTACAACAAAAGGTGTTCAAAGACCCATCCGCCCTTGCCTTCTTGTGGCATCCTTGGAAGATTAGTTTATTACACTTTAGGACTCCTCTTCACATAACAAAATGTTTAGGCCCTTGGTCGGTTCGGTCAACAACTCACACACGGCCATTTGCATGAATAAAGCTTGGAGCGTTTGTAACTCCCGAGCTTGGCTTCGTGTGAAAGGCCGTGTACCTGTGGGGGTGGCCTTAACCGTATCACATTTCATGCTGCAGGCAGAGGCACTTCAGCTCATACAACTCAGTAGTAGGAGCGTAGGTTGTTCAGGGACTATTGGTGAGCTCCAGGTTGATTCAGGGCTTTTCGAGTCTGCTCTATATATTTTGGTATTGTACAGTAAGTCTAGAGTAGGGCGGGGGTTTGTCCCGACCCTGACTAAGTCTATGTAGATTAGAGGCTTTGTAGACTAATGTAAAGTTATGGTAGTGTCCTGATTTTAGACATGGTGGCCCCACCGGCCAAGTGTTGTACATATCAGTTTTGGGAGTGTATGTGTAGTTAATTTCATCGATACATAATATTATGTCGTCAGAACATTTGGTTGTTACAGTTACATGCATGGGAAGTATAAGGTTATGAATTGGTTTTCTTTGGCCTTTACGGCTACAGGTGCCTGTTTGCCCCAATAGGATTTGAGGTGTGACAATGAGTAGTACCCTTGGTGTCGTACCTTGGTCTTAATCATCAAGACCATACCTAAGATATCATACGAATTAGTAAAGTACCACTCGTACACTATCATATGATTGGTATGGTGCCTATTCATACCAAGGGAAGAAACCAACCCATAGACACTGTGTAACATATGATAGAAGGGAATCCATGCTGTAACCTGGCATACTACTCATACACATGAATCATACCTTGTCCAGAATAACCAAAACTCAAGAACCTTTGCAATGGCCAAAGTTTAGGGTGTTTCACTCCCTACTTAAGATCATTCATCCCCGAATGACGGGTAAAGGCAAGTACAAGCACAAGTTAACACATAAATACCCATCAATTCCCTTCAAATAATTAGGAAACAAGGACATAAAATAATATGAGAAGATCATCACATAACCCAAGCACGATTTACACCATAACACTCCATCCTGACCTCTAACTATGTTAGAAAACAAGGATACTAGGAAATCCATCCTTACTTTAAC
Organism: Capsicum baccatum var. pendulum; assembly: GCA_030864225.1. Taxonomy (NCBI): domain Eukaryota; kingdom Viridiplantae; phylum Streptophyta; class Magnoliopsida; order Solanales; family Solanaceae; genus Capsicum; species Capsicum baccatum. The sequence goes on from CM061552.1 coordinate 167,564,201, forward strand.
CATGTTAGAAAACAAATATGTAAGGAAGAACACATACCTCATGCATGAATTTTTGGAACAAATAACCAACACAGATACTTGGACTTTATGTCCACTTTCGCATCCCAAATGGTTTTTTTTGGCTTTTGGTTCCACCATAGAACCTTCACCGAAGCCACACATTTTGTTTGCAACTGGTGAAATTTCCAAAACACATTCCTAACCACGACCTTCTTAAAGAACAAAGAGTTTGAGATACCAATACCTCCAAAAGGAACAAACAAACAAAGGACCATCCACACCATACATTAACTCAAAAACATAGAATATCGGATGAATGGAACTCATTATAGAGAGCAAGTCTAATTCAACTTACAATTTCCTAGAGACACATCACTATGAGTGCTTAAGTCAAGATATACACCACCTCCATGTTCAAGCCTACCGAAAGCAAAAAAGGAGTTATCTTAGGCCATAGAGCTTTATTCCTTATTTCCACCAAAAATACTGTTTTTGCCCCATCATTAAAGCCAAGTATCATGCCTCACCAAACTCCTTAAGTATCCAACACCACAATTGATATATCTATCAACCTTAATATTTAATCCTACCTCTTATATATACCTACGGTATGGCCTACCCTTCTACAGATCTAGTAGCCTCGATCATTTTACCATAAATATTCTCACCACCTACTCCTCTCTTAACCATTTCTCATCACAACAACCTTACCTAACCTTCCAAAACTATAGCTCTAGCAGTCACTCCAGACTCTCTGATACATTCCGTATTGGCCTTGGTGGGGGTGATGAATGCGTGCAGGTGGGGCCCAAGTGGGGTCGCCATCTTCTCGGGTTGGCCTTGGTGGGGGTGTCTTGGAAGGGTTCGTGATCCCGTGAGCGGGTAGCTGTCCCGCGCGATTCTGGCCTATAAAGGGTGGGTTGCTGCCTCGCTCTACCAGCTATAGCTTTTAGAGCAGTTGGTTAGCAGCCTGTCCTTAAGGTTGGTATCAGAGCGGAGGTCACGGGTTCGAATCCCGCTTACACCATGCGCAGGTCCGAGGCGTATCAAGCTTACACCATGCGCAGGTACGAGGACGTACCTCTTCAAAGGAAGAGGGGATGATACGTTCCGTATTGGCCTTGGTGGGGGTGATGAATGCGTGCAGGTGGGGCCCAAGTGGGGTCGCCATCTTCTCGGGTTGGCCTTGGTGGGGGTGTCTTGGAAGGGTTCGTGATCCCGTGAGCGGGTAGCTGTCCCGCGCGATTCTGGCGTATAAAGGGTGGGTTGCTGCCTCGCTCTACCAGCTATAGCTTTTAGAGCAGTTGGTTAGCAGCCTGTCCTTAAGGTAATGATACAAGATCAAAACCAACAACACAAGATCTCGGATTTTCAGTTTAACACCACAAGAACAACAACTTTCCATTTTCAGTTTCAGCAACAATCCGAGACAACAAACTGTTTTGTAGTTTCTTTTTCTATTTTTCAGCAACACAAGAAGAACAACAAGATGGATACAATGCTAGTGAATCGAAAGGAGCCCCACACGGCTTCACTAGACTTCAAGATAACAAGATGAACAACAACAACAAGATAAGATAAAGATAGATAACTTGACATACAATATTCAAGAAACTAAGAACCCTAACAACATGAGAGGACCCTAAGCCTAATGAATATTAACACCAAGTTCTTACAAAGACCAAGAGGCACTCAACAACCTCAAAACCTTTGTTTCTAGCCAAAGATTCAACACAAGTGTCACCACACTTTGTTGGACAGATTCGGATTCCACTCTCAAGAACAAGAGAGAGAGATGTTACAAGTCTTTTGTTGTGAAAATATCAAGAATGAAGTAATGCTGAAAAAATACCCTAATGGCACCTATTTATACTACAAACAAAAGGGCTAAAAGGCCCATCCACCCCTTGCCTATTGGGCCAGCCTTGGAGGCTAGTTTAGGGCCCATTAAGACCCCTTCTTTACACATAAAAGGCCCATCCGCCCCTTGCCTTTTGGGCCAGCCTTGGAGACTAGTTTATGGCCCATTAACACCCCCTTTTCACACATAAAACGTTCAGGTCCTTGGCTGATTCAATCTCCAACTCACACACGGCCATTTTGCATGAACAAAGCTTGGAGTTTTTGTAGTTCCCGAGCTCGGCTTCGTGTGAAGGGTCGCGTACTTGTGGAGGCTGCCCCAACCGTATCATGTACCATCTAGGTGCGGCCACGGTGTGTAAATACACCATGGTAATGTCCAAAATGCCCTTAGTTAAGGCCCAAAACCGTGAACCCTCACTCTCAAATGCTCCAAGCAATCTTCCATATGCGAGATCGCTTTAAGTTACGCTCAAAACGGGTTCTACATGCAGGTTCTTGTATTATCGCGGTGACCAAGTCTTGAGCCTCTATGTGTTGGCCTCCAAAAAATGTCGTCCAAAAATAAGATGGCCATTTGTCCCGTATCATCCTCCCCTTCTTGAAAAGGATTCGACCTCGAATCCAAACCTTGCAAAACCGAAGAGAGGACAAACAAATACAAACTCCTCATGGCATGAGGGTTAGGGTTAGCATAACAAATCATCTCAACATGCCAAGGTTGCACATATTTGCAATATAACCAAGAATCCCGTGCAAGGAATATTAAAAACTCAACAAAAGATGTACAAAGGATTTGGTTATAGGATACATCAAGAGTGACACTTTGCTTGACATGTGGACCAAGCAACCAGTTTGGTGCACCAACATCACCATTTCTAAATTTGGCACCGGGTTCAAATGGGAAAAGTGGCCATAGACACGGGTCTCGACTACACTTCCCTTTCCCGTGGCCTACACCCAAACTAAATGACATACTCTCTACAATAACATACATATGATCCAAAGCAAATAGAGAGTAGAGAAAAGTATCACTCAAATCGACTCCTACTAAGGTGCTCTCATGTGTGTACTCACTACTAGTTTCCCAATAATCACCATGAGTACTCTCAACAATGAAGTCACACAAAGTAGAAGAAGAAGTAGCTTCCGCAAATACACATTCCTTACCCTTAAGAGGACTCTCATCTTCCAAAAAGAGATTTCCTTCTTTAGGAGGAATATTGTCACACCATAGTGGGTTAGCATATAGGCTATAGCTCCCAAGGCAAGCTATACCATCATTTTCACCACTAGGTTCAGTAGGAGTGTTTAAATCATCTTCAAACAAGACATTGTACCTAAAAAGAGTGTGATCTACCTCACGGGCAGATTTGGAACAAGCAAGTTCCTCACTCTCTAAATGATCAATATCAAGTTTCGAGGATGTTTCAAACACAATATTACCCCAAGAAGAGCTCTCGGGTTCATTCTCACTTGGTTGATCAACATTTTCAAATACTTCACTAACTTGAGTCCTATTAAGCACGTCACACGCATACTCAAGTGGTGGGCAGTTTTCACAAACAAGTTGATCAACATCCATTACACAAGACGATGTACTTCCACTCAACACATAGGCTTCAACACTAGGTGGACATAAATTGATCTCACAAGAGGAGTGAATATCGTCCTCAATAGGATCCACTAGTGTATCCACACTCACAATATGTACATCATCAACAAAAGGCAAGGAATCATTAAACTCATAAAGAAGTAAGCTACTACTCACACTCAATGGATTACTAGCCATCCAATTATCATTCACATGCATTAAAGTGTAAGAGTTACCTATTTTGCCTTGAAGATCTTGAGTAGACTCCTTCTTGCCGTGAGGTAAAAATCCTCCATACGCCGGGGCAGCAACTTCCTTTTGACATTGGTAGCCTTCGCTTGTCATGTTGGTACCTACACAAATGTCCTTAGAAATAGAAGGACAACCAAAGTTAGCACGGTTTGGTGGTAATCCCCTCACTTCGCTCAACACAACCTCTCCTTTTGCCACTCTCGGATTACCACCTCTCACTTCCTTACTCCTCTCAATCTTTTGTTTCTCATAATAATTCGGATAGGAGTAGGTAGGAACTTCTTTTTGCGGCCCGGGCAGAATGCTCGTCTCGAGGCAATTTCCCCATCGGTCTCTTATCATATTAGGCCAATTTTGCATATTTGGAACTTTATGCTGTGCAAACCAATTGGCTAGGTTATGGGAAAAACATCACACCACACGTCCTCAAGGTAATTAAATTGGGAGAAGACAACCTTTACCCTCTCGGTAACCTTAAATCTGTCCAAGAAGTATGGAACAAGTAAAGGCTCACAAAATAACCCCAAGTAATCAACCATGGACGGAACAATGTAGTTTTTATAGTACCTATCATTTAAGACAATGAGGCAGCCCGGTATCCCACAAATGGTCACCTTTCCGGAGTGTATACTCCTTCTCGGACCAACATTGTAAGGTACATGAGTACCCCTCAATTTTGGAGATGTAGATCCTCTTCTTCCCATTGGACGACCTACACTATAGCTAGTATAACTATTCACACCATACCGACCTTGATAAGAAGTACTACAAGGTGGAGAATATGAATCTTCACACTCCTCACGTGTACTCTCATCATAGCTCTCATAAGAGTTGCGAATAAAAGGGTTATACCTAACACCAAGTCTAGGTTCGGAGTGGGGAGTGCAAGACTCCTCACATGTCCTAACTTCGTCATAAGATCCATCATGAGGCCCTACGTCATCTCCAAAGTCACCATAAGCACTAGGCACTTCATTCACCTCATGTTCTCCCTCAAAACCGTAACTTTCAAATCTGCCTATGTTTTGATCATGGCTATTTTCATAGCCTTCGCAATCTCCCTCAACTTCGTAGCCATAAAAACCCTCACTACAATTATAGTCTCCCATATTGTAGTCACAATAATCCCCGGCTACCGAAGTCATTTTCCTCTTATATCACCCTTTAAACCTACAAAAATGAACAAACAATATTAGTAGTAAAGCTCCTTCCATTGTCAAGGTATTAGCCGCTTTAGTTCACCACAAGTTCGTGTTCCACAAGTGTTGTATAATTGGCTAGTAACCGTGAGATGTTAAGGCATGAGTAAGCTCTTGTCCGGAATGGATTCTTGTTTGAAGACTCAAAGAATTCTTGCCGGACTAGAATCAAAATCAGCAACTCATTCAAACGAATAAAAGCACACAAACAACCGTAGACACGAACAAACGGCTCAAGGAACTAGTTAACAACCTAGTGGAAAGATACTAGTTTGTTAATTAGTTCTAAAACCAAGTAAGGGAAACCAAGAATCAATAATTAGCAACCAAAGAATATCCTAAGTTGAGCTTATAGTGACATGGTAGCATGCAAAAGGGTCCCACACGTTTTTCTTCCCTTCGGGTTTATATATATATATATATATATTTTTTTTTTGTCTTGGTTTAATATTCACACAACTTGTGATAAATGGAAAGGTGTTTTGGTGGGAAAACTTAAAAATTTGAAGTCTTGACTTTTGTTCAATCTCAAGAAAGTGGATTTGGTTGACAATTTCCACAAGACAAGGTTCCTTGATTTAAGGGAAGTGATTGACAAGTCTACAAAGTGATGGGTGCAAGTCTTTCACAATCAACTTTATAATCTTATCACTTGAACACACAACAAGATGAATACTTTAACAAGATGAACAAGATGATAAGTTCAAGATGAACACTTCAACCACTTCTTTAGCACATAAACAAACAACCACCGATTTGTCTTTGGTTATCAACACACACAACTTTCGGCTACTCCCAAGTCACTACACAATCTTCAAATTTTCAAGCTCAACCTTCGGATCTAGACTCTTTAGTGTTGGTGAGAAAGAAACCAACACTAGAAACTCACTAAACAAGCAAAATAACTCTTAGATCTAGGCACACAACATCATTCTCGGATTCAACTTTTAAGGGACAGATTTTTCAGAAAGTTTTCTTGGTGTAGTTTTGTTCAAGCCGAGAACTACTAGCCCAAGATGGGTTATGTTGGAACACAACCGGTCTTGCTTTGATACTAAATGATACAAGATCAAAACCAACAACACAAGATCTCGGATTTTCAGTTTAACACCACAAGAACAACAACTTTCCGTTTTCAGTTTCAGCAACAATCCGAGACAACAAACTGTTTTGTAGTTTCTTTTTCTATTTTTCAGCAACACAAGAAGAACAACAAGATGGATACAATGCTAGTGAATCGAAAGGAGCCCCACACGGCTTCACTAGACTTCAAGATAACAAGATGAACAACAACAACAAGATAAGATAAAGATAGATAACTTGACATACAATATTCAAGAAACTAAGAACCCTAACAACATGAGAGGACCCTAAGCCTAATGAATATTAACACCAAGTTCTTACAAAGACCAAGAGGCACTCAACAACCTCAAAACCTTTGTTTCTAGCCAAAGATTCAACACAAGTGTCACCACACTTTGTTGGACAGATTCGGATTCCACTCTCAAGAACAAGAGAGAGAGATGTTACAAGTCTTTTGTTGTGAAAATATCAAGAATGAAGTAATGCTGAAAAAATACCCTAATGGCACCTATTTATACTACAAACAAAAGGGCTAAAAGGCCCATCCACCCCTTGCCTATTGGGCCAGCCTTGGAGGCTAGTTTAGGGCCCATTAAGACCCCTTCTTTACACATAAAAGGCCCATCCGCCCCTTGCCTTTTGGGCCAGCCTTGGAGACTAGTTTATGGCCCATTAACACCCCTTTTCACACATAAAACGTTCAGGTCCTTGGCTGATTCAATCTCCAACTCACACACGGCCATTTTGCATGAACAAAGCTTGGAGTTTTTGTAGTTCCCGAGCTCGGCTTCGTGTGAAGGGTCGCGTACTTGTGGAGGCTGCCCCAACCGTATCATGTACCATCTAGGTGCGGCCACGGTGTGTAAATACACCATGGTAATGTCCAAAATGCCCTTAGTTAAGGCCCAAAACCGTGAACCCTCACTCTCAAATGCTCCAAGCAATCTTCCATATGCGAGATCGCTTTAAGTTACGCTCAAAACGGGTTCTACATGCAGGTTCTTGTATTATCGCGGTGACCAAGTCTTGAGCCTCTATGTGTTGGCCTCCAAAAAATGTCGTCCAAAAATAAGATGGCCATTTGTCCCGTATCACTCTCCTCCCCCCACTTAGGGAGTTCTGCATCTCCTCTATTCAAAAATATCACTATACCTCCACAACTACTATGATGAGTGGTGATTTTACCACTCATTCAAACTTATTATTCGTGCACATTAACTTGTTTTAAATGCATAAATAAGACAAATTTGTTGTTAGATAAACTAATATTCACTCTTTGTAGGAATAAAGTTGAGGAGATCAAAAGATATGGATTGGAGCATAAAATGATCAAAGGGAGTAAGAAAAATGCAGTTGAAGCCTTGGAGAAGTAGAGCCTTAGGTACCACGGTCGCAGTCTGTCAACCGCGATCGCTGTGGTCAAGTAAAAGTCTTCCAACCACAGTCATTGATGTTAACCATGGTTGTATATCTGTAATCGCAACCAGACTTGCGCGATCTTGGCCTAGCAAAGGAAATTAGCCTAAGGGCAAATCTATAATTACACATGCTGATCCCATATTGAACAAAATTACCCAAAACCTATTATTGAACAATTCCATCTTCCCTAGTTTTTTTAGGTTTTAGCTCTAGACTTCATAGCCTCCATTTTTGGAGAAGAAAATATTATATAAATTTTAGGTGAAGAATACATTGGAGACTTTCTAAGTGGAAGATTTGATCACTTCCATTATTGATATTATGAGAGAGCCAAGTTTAAAGTAAAATTCGCTTAATTCTTCAGCAATTCATTTGAATGGAGATTATGGGTATCTATGCTTATTTATTTTATGTGTAGCTAAATATCCTTCTTGGGTTATGTGTGAATAGGGGTTTAAGTATGTGTGGGTTGTTATTGTTAGCATTTATTTGGTAGTTCATGTTTATGGGTCTTATCATTGCTACGCTATTTTGGTTGGTATTTGATGGGTGAAAGCCCCAAATACCCATGTGGGTTTGATGAGTGAAAGCTCCAAGATCTAGAAAGTTTAAGGCCATATTCAAAAGAAAGATTTTGGGTGATGTGTAGGAATCCATATCATCCCCAAAAGAGGGATGTGGAGACCAAAGCAAAGATAGATAATTATGTGTGTAGTTTGCTAAATTTTCACTATCTTAGACATAAGGGAGAATGTGAGGTTGATTATGCCATAGGTATCATCCTAGAAATATGGATGCCTAGATTGAGTTGTTATTACCAATTGTTGAACACACCTATTAGGTATTCAAAAGAATCAATGGGTGAAAGTTTGGTGTTTTGTCGAAAGACTAGCATCAAAATCTATAACCAAGCCTACCCGTGTTTGATTTACTAAATTAATGTTCATTACTAACTCCCATATGTCACCCCCTTAGTGTATTCATAATCCCAAGATCCGTGCATAATTGTTATACTCTAATTATTCATAGCCCCAATTTTATACTAGAAAAACCCAAAAAGAAACATTAGTGTAGGAACCTATCCCCCATTTTATCTTTTTGTACCATTTGTTTGAATTTAACTTGTATCTATCATTTCGAATTAATTTGACCACCACTTACATTGTTCCTCGTAGATTTGACCCTAACTCCTAAATTGGATGAATATATTGATGACGACCGCCTTGCACTTAAATTGACATGTAAGTTGAGCATTATAAAAAATTGTGCCGTTGCCAGGGAAAAATTTGGCGTATTAAGTTTGTTTGGAATTTTAGTTACTTGCTTGAATTCAAGCTTGTATATAATTGTTAATGATTTTTTTGTTGGTATATTTTATTTTATTCATATTTTTTTCTCTATGGCATCTTCCAACAAATATGAGTTAGATAGTTGGAAGTCTTATCTTGACAACCCATGTACAATTTATGATAGACCACACTTCACGAGAGATTGTAACTATGCTTCTCAGAGAGAGATCAACCCACCATCTCAGTCCCATGGGGAGCATATATGTCCTTTATGTAGTGGTCCAGATGAAAATTGAGATAATTGTCCAATGCCTCCTCCCTCTATTATACTAACTGAATTGCTAGTTTTTCTTTTGAGTTTGATGGGTCTTATGATGAGAAGGTGAAGGAGCAACAAATCGGACCCATTAGTCTTGGAGCAATTGATACGGGAAAGAGAAGGGAACACAAAACAAACACCAAATCAGTCCACTAATCTTAAGGATTCGAGGACCAAGATGGAGACCACACTCGGATTCGCTACTAACAACAAGAATACAAGATACAAGAGTGTATATTAACACCAAAACAGCAATGAAACGTGATGAACAAGATGAACAACAATAATACAAGTTTTGGATTCAACGAAGACCCCAAAACAGTCCACTACACAACACATACACGATTTGCAAGAAAATAAAGATAGATAGTGAGACCAAGATTATTACAAGATTAAGAACCAAGTGTATTTCAACACTAACCCCTAATGAATGTAACAATCAAAACCACACTCTTACGGTGACCACCAAGGGAATGAACTAACCTTAAGATCTACCGTTTCCAAGCAAAGATCAATATTGGCTTTTCCAAGCCCTATGCTAAGGATGGCTTTTCCAAGCCCTACAACTAAGGGTGTTACACTCTCAAAAGAGAGAAAATATGTCTTTCAATTCTTCATCTTTCCAAATCTGCCAAGAAATGAGCTAAAATGACCTATTTATAGTGTAATACAAAAGAATACAAAAAGACCACTTTGCCCTTAATGATAGGTGCGGCCATGGTGTGTAAATACACCATGTGTAATGTCCAAAATGCCCTTAATTAAGGTCCACAACCGTGAGTCCTCACTCTTAAATGCTCCAAGCAATCTTCCATACGCGAAATTGCTTTAAGTTACGCTCAAAACGGGTCCTCCATGCATGTTCTTGTATTCTCGAGGTGACCAAGTCTTGAGCCTCTATGTGTTGGCCTCCAAAGATGTCATCAAAAGATAAGATGGCCATTTGTCCCGTATCATCCTCCCCTTCTTGAAAAGGATTCGACCTCGAATCCAAACCTTGCAAAACCGAAGAGAGGACAAACAAATACAAACTCCTCATGGCATGAGGGTTAGGGTTAGCATAACAAATCATCTCAACATGCCAAGGTTGCTCATATTTGCAATATAACCAAGAATCCTTTGCAAGGAATATTAAAAACTCAATAAAAGATGTACAAAGGATTTGGTTATAGGATACATCAAGAGTGACACCTTGCTTGTCATGTAGACCAAGCAACAAGTTTGGTGCACCAACATCACCATTTCTAAATTTGGCACCGGGTTCAAATGGGAAAAGTGGCCATAGACACGGGTCTCGACAACACATCCTGATGCAAGATCCAACCACACAACTAGAGTTTCGGGTTCCAACTCAACAACACAACAACAACAAGTTTTAAGTCTTGGATTTTAGATTACAACACAAGAGATGGTCTTCGGGTTTTTAGGCACAATCCGAGAACAACAAGAACACAATAATGCTAGGGGATCGAAACAAGCCCCACACGGCTCCCTAGACTTCAAGATAAGAAAGATAAACAACACCACAACAATAACAAGATAATGAAGATAAACAACTTGACATACAATATTCAAGAAACTAAGAACCCTAACAAGATGAGAGGACCCTAAGCCTAATGAATATTAACACCAAGCTCTTACAAAGACCAAAAGGCACTCAAACTACCTTATAACCTTTGTTTCTAGCCAAAGAGACAACACAAGGATTCCTCTCCTTGTGAGATCTAGATCCGGTTTCTTGGAGAAGAAAATGGAAGATATTTTGGAGTTTCTTGGTTACAATTTCAGCATTCAAAAATAATGTGTTGGATATCTCACTAACACCTTCTATTTATACTACAACAAGAATAAGCAAAAGACCAAGACACCCTTCCTTTGTTGTGGCCTCCTTGAAGACTTAAGTTATTACACTTTAGGCCCCTTTGATGCAAGATCCAACCACACAACTAGAGTTTCGGGTTCCAACTCAACAACACAACAACAACAAGTTTTAAGTCTTGGATTTTAGATTACAATACAAGAGATGGTCTTCGGGTTTTAGGCACAATCCGAGAACAACAAGAACACAATAATGCTAGGGGATCGAAACAAGCCCCACACGGCTCCCTAGACTTCAAGATAAGAAAGATAAACAACACCACAACAATAACAAGATATGAAGATAAACAACTTGACATACAATATTCAAGAAACTAAGAACCCTAACAAGATGAGAGGACCCTAAGCCTAATGAATATTAACACCAAGCTCTTACAAAGACCAAAAGGCACTCAAACTACCTTGTAACCTTTGTTTCTAGCCAAAGAGACAACACAAGGATTCCTCTCCTTGTGAGATCTAGATCCGGTTTCTTGGAGAAGAAAATGGAAGATATTTTGGAGTTTCTTGGTTACAATTTCAGCATTCAAAATAATGTGTGGATATCTCACTAACACCTTCTATTTATACTACAACAAAAATAAGCAAAAGACCAAGACACCCTTCCTTTGTTGTGGCCTCCTTGAAGACTTAAGTTATTACACTTTAGGCCCCCTCTTCACACATAAGGGCGTTGAGACCCTTGGTTGGTTCGGCCAACAACTCATACACGGCCATTTGCATGAACAAGGCTTGGAGTGTTTGTAACTCCCGCGCTTGGCTTCGTGTGAAAGGCCGTGTACACGTAGGGGTAGTCATAACCGTATCATCCTCTCCATCTTGAGAGGAATTTGACCTCAAATTCGGCACTTGATCATCTTCAACCGCATCCACGAGGGTGAGATCTCCGACGTTGAAGGTGTTGTGCACTTGATATTCCGGTGGTAGGTCAATCTTGTAGGCGTTGTCATTGATCCTCTCAAGAACTTGGAAGGGACCATCGCCTCTTGGCAGCAGCTTGGACTTCCTTTGAGCTGGAAACCTATCCTTTCGAAGGTGTACCCACACCCAATCTCCGGGTTCAAGCACTAGCTTCCTTCTCCCCTTGTTTGCCCGCTTTGCAACCTCGTGATTCTTCTTTTCAAGCTTGATCCGCACTGCCTCATGCATCTTCTTCATGGCCTCGGCTCTTTTAGCTCCATCTAAGCTGGTCATAAGATCACTAGACAAAGGAGTGAGATCTAAAGGGGTAAGGGGATTTAGGCCGTAAACACATTCAAAGGGAGTCATTCCCGTACTCGAATGTATTACCCGATTGTAGGCAAATTCCACCAAGGGTAGGTGTTCTTCCCATGAAGCCAATTTACCTTTAACCATAGAGCGTAACATAGACCCTAAGGTCCTATTTACTACCTCCGTTTGGCCATCGGTTTGTGGGTGGCAAGACGTGGAGAAAAGTAACTTCGTGCCAAGCCTACCCCACATGGACTTCCAAAAGAGGCTTAGGAACTTGGAGTCCCTATCACTCACAATGGTCCTCGGTACTCCGTGAAGCTTTACAACATGCTCAACAAATAATGAAGCTACACTAGGAGCGTCCTCGGTTTTAGCACATGGAATAAAGTGAGCCATCTTGGAGAATCTATCAACAACGACAAAAATACTATCTCGACCCTTCCTAGTCCGTGGCAGTCCCAAGACGAAATCCATCGATATGTCCAGCCACGGTCTAAGGGGAGTAGGGAGTGGGGTGTACAACCCTTGTGGTTGGAGACGAGATTTTGCACTCCGGCAGGCCGCGCATTGACTACAAATCTTAACGACATCCTTGCGCATTTTGGGCCAATAGAAATTTTCCTCTAGGATGCCGAGGGTCTTGTCTACCCCAAAGTGACCCATGAGGCCCCCGTCATGGGCCTCTCTCACGAATAATTCCCTCCAAGAACTGGCCGGAACACACAACCTCCTTCCTTTGAACAAATAGCCATCAAACCGAGAGTAGGAGGAGTGGGTACTTTCCTTGAGCCAACGGTCCCTTCCCCACTCTTCGCATTCCCTAAAAATAGGAGCAAAGATAGGATCCTCGGGATATAACATCCGCAAACTCTCAAAACCCATTAACTTCGAAGACAAGGTAGCAACAAGCACATGCTTCCGGGACAATGCATCGGCAACAACATTTTCTTTTCCCTTTTTGTAATGAATTACATAAGGGAAAGTTTCGATGAACTCAATCCACTTAGCATGACGCCTATTCAACTTGTCTTGGCTTTTAAGGTGTTTCAACGACTCATGATCCGTTCGTATCACAAACTCCTTAGGCCACAAATAGTGTTGCCAATTTCCCAAAGCTCTAACAAGGGCGTACAACTCCAAATCGTAAGTCGAATAATTAAGAGTTGCTCCTTTGAGCTTTTCACTGAAATAGGCAACGGGCTTACCTTCTTGCATCAAAACAGCCCCGATGCCGACCTTACTAGCATCACACTCTACCTCAAACATTTTATCAAAATCGGGTAATTGCAACAAAGGCGCCGAGACGAGCATAGCCTTCAAGGCCTCGAAAGCCCTAGCTTGCTCTTCACCCCATTTGAAGGGTCCGTCCTTTCGAATTACCTCGGTTAAGGGGGCTGCTATGGAACTAAATCCCTTGACAAACCTCCTATAAAAGCTTGCCAACCCGTGGAAACTCCGGATTTCTCCAATAGTTTTAGGGGTCGGCCAACTTCGTATAGAGTCTATCTTGGAGTCGTCCACTTCCACGCCCTTTGAGCTAACAACAAAACCCAAGAACACAACCTTATCAACACCAAAAGAGCACTTTTCCATGTTGGCATACAATTTCTCCTTTCGGAGCACATCAAACACATATCTCAAATGCATTGTATGGTCATCAATAGATTTACTATATACCAACACATCATCAAAGTAAACTACCACAAACTTTCCAATAAATGGCTTCATCACATGATTCATTAGCCGCATGAAAGTACTAGGAGCATTTGTGAGGCCGAATGGCATAACCATCCATTCATAGAGACCAAATTTAGTCTTGAAGGCGGTTTTCCATTCATCACCGGGTTGCATTCTTATTTGGTGATAGCCACTCCTTAGATCAATCTTGGAAAACAAACACGAACCATTCAATTCATCCAACATATCATCTAACCTAGGGATAGGGTGACGATATTTTACCGTAATCTTGTTGATGGCTCGGCAGTCCACACACATACGCCACGTTCCATCCTTCTTAGGCACTAGTAGTACCGGAACCGCGCACGGACTCATGCTCTCCTTGATGTAACCTTTGTTGAGGAGTTCCTCAACTTGGTGCTGCAATTCTTTGGTATCCGTAGGATTACTCCTGTAAGCCGGCTTATTTGGCAACTGTGAACCCGGCACAAAGTCAATTTGATGCTCGATTCCCCGAAGTGGGGGCAATCCTTGCGGAAGTTCTTTAGGAAACACATCCTCGTAATCCTGCAACACATGAGAAATCAAAGGAGAAATACAAGGATTAGCGGGGTTAGTGTTAAAGCAATGGGCCAAGAGTAGCATAGGCTTGTTCTCATCATAGTCCACGAAAAGTTCCTTTCTCCTAGCCAACATCACTACGTTTTCCCTTTCCCTCGGCGTTGAGATAGCTTCGGATGTGCCTACCTCTTCACCTACGGCTTCCCTTCCCTTTTCTCCCTTCTCGGGTTCTCCCCCTTTCCCTTTCAATTCTCTCATCTTTTGGTACCACGCATTCACTTGGGAGGGTGCAAGAGGGTGAAGGGTGACCCTTCGGCCATCCTTCTCAAGTGTGTAACGGTTGGTCCGTCCATCGTGTTTGGTAGACCTATCATATTGCCAAGGTCTACCCAACAACAAATGGCATGCTTGCATCGGAATCACGTCACAACGTACTTCGTCGTGGTAGTTGCCCACCTTAAACCGGATCACACATTGCCGTGTGACCTTCAACTCACCACAATCGTTCAACCATTGTAGTTTGTACGGACTAGTGTGAGGTGTGGTTGTTATTTTCAGAAAGTTCACCATAGCTTGGCTTGCGACATTGGTACAACTACCACTATCAATTACCAAGGTGCACACACTCTCCTTTACAAGGCACTTAGTATGGAATAGATTTTCCCTTTGGCTCGGGTCACCTACCGCCTTACTAATCATAACGCGCCTAACTACAAAGTTCGGAACCACACATTCCCCTTCTTGAGGATAGACATCCTCACCATCATCTATTCCTTCTTCATTCGGTTCATGTTCGGCTTCCTCTCCATCTTGAGGCTCGGCCTCAATCTCCCCCCTTTCGGACACCACCTCCTCACCAAGGTAGTATACCTTCCCCTCCCGTAAGATCACATTACGCCGGTTCGGACATTCATTCGCCTTATGCCCCCAACCTTGGCATTTGAAACATTGGAACCCCTTCGGATTGGGGTATTTGTGAGCTTCCGGTTTAGGAGGAAACTTAGGAACCGTCTTGGGTTCGGGCAGCTTCATAGGACCGGGTTGGTCCTTGTTCTTGGTCCAACCCGAGGGGTTGTGGACCCTTGGCTTGAAAGTTGACCTCTCCTTAAGTTCCCGTTCAATTTCTAGGGCCGCTTGGAATATGCCGTCAATAGTTTCAAACCGATGAAGAGTCAAGTGCGTGGAAATCTCTTTGTTCAATCCACACTTGAACCGAATGATGTCGTGGCTGATTTGTTCCCCCCGGTGATCAAGTTTCAACATGAGTTGTTGGAACTCGTCAAAGTAAGCCATCACACTTTTGCTTCCTTGCCGTAGGCCATATAATCTAGCAAGCAATTCATGCCGGTATCTCTCGGGAAGGTACCGTTGCCTCATCAAATACCTTAGCCGAAACCAAGGTGGTGGCTGCCCTTCGATCAATTCATTACCAAACCGTTTCACATACTCCCACCACGTGTTAGCATAGCCCTCAAGGTGAGCTATAGCATAGCAACTCTTTTTCTCTTCCGAGATGTCATTGACTTGGAAGACCTTGTCACAAGCCGATTCCCAAGTCAAGTAAGCCTCGGGATCACTTTCACCCTTAAAGATAGGTAGGCTCAACTTGATGGTGTTGATGCCTACGTCTCTCTCTTGGTGTCGGTTTCCCCTGATGCAAGATCCAACAACACAACTAGAGTTTCGGATTCCAACTCAACAACACAACAACAACAAGTTTTAAGTTTCGGGTTTTAGATTACAACACAAGAGATAGTCTTCGGTTTTTAGATCCAATCCGAGAACAACAAGAACACAATAATGCTAGGGATCGAAACAAGCCCCACACGGCTCCCTAGACTTCAAGATAAGAAAGATAAACAACACAACAACAATAACAAGATAATGAAGATAAACAACTTGACATACAATATTCAAGAAACTAAGAACCCTAACAAGATGAGAGGACCCTAAGCCTAACGAATATTAACACCAAGCTCTTACAAAGACCAAAAGGCACTCAAACTACCTTATAACCTTTGTTTCTAGCCAAATAGACAACACAAGGATTCCTCTCCTTGTGAGATCTAGATCCGGTTTCTTGGAGAAGAAAAATGGAAGATATTTTGGAGTGTTTTTGGTTACAATTTCAGCATTCAAAATCATGTAGTGGATATCTCACTAACACTTTCTATTTATACTACAACAAAAATAAGCAAAAGACCAAGACACCCTTCCTTTGTTGTGGCCTCCTTGAAGACTTAAGTTATTACACTTTAGGCCCCTCTTCACACATAAGGACGTTGAGGCCCTTGGTTGGTTCGGCCAACAACTCACACACGGCCATTTGCATGAACAAGGCTTGGAGTGTTTGTAACTCCCGCGCTTGGCTTCGTGTGAAAGGCCGTGTACACGTAGGGGTAGTCATAACCGTATCATCCTCTCCATCTTGAGAGGAATTTGACCTCAAATTCGGCACTTGATCATCTTCAACCGCATCCACGAGGGTGAGATCTCCGACGTTGAAGGTATTGTGCACTTGATATTCCGGTGGTAGGTCAATCTTGTAGGCGTTGTCGTTGATCCTCTCAAGAACTTGGAAGGGACCATCGCCTCTTGGCAGCAGCTTGGACTTCCTTTGAGCTGGAAACCTCTCCTTTCGAAGGTGTACCCACACCCAATCTCCGGGTTCAAGCACTAGCTTCCTTCTCCCTTTGTTTGCCCGCTTTGCAATCTCGTGATTCTTCTTTTCAAGCTTGATTCGCACTGCCTCATGCATCTTCTTCATGGCCTCGGCTCTTTTAGCTCCATCTAAGCTGGTCATAAGATCACTAGACAAAGGAGTGAGATCTAAAGGGGTAAGGGGATTTAGGCCGTAAACACATTCAAAGGGAGTCATTCCCGTACTCGAATGTATTACCCGATTGTAGGCAAACTCCACCAAGGGTAGGTGTTCTTCCCATGAAGCCAATTTACCTTTAACCATAGAGCGCAACATAGACCCTAAGGTCCTATTTACTACCTCCGTTTGACCATCGGTTTGTGGGTGGCAAGACGTGGAGAAAAGTAACTTCGTGCCAAGCCTACCCCACATGGACTTCCAAAAGAGGCTTAGGAACTTGGAATCCCTATCACTCACAATGGTCCTCGGTACTCCGTGAAGCTTTACAACATGCTCAACAAATAATGAAGCTACACTAGGAGCGTCCTCGGTTTTAGCACATGGAATAAAGTGAGCCATTTTGGAGAATCTATCAACAACGACAAAAATACTATCTCGACCCTTCCTAGTCCGTGGCAGTCCCAAGACGAAATCCATCGATATGTCCAGCCACGGTCTAAGGGGAGTAGGGAGTGGGGTGTACAACCCTTGTGGTTGGAGACGAGATTTTGCACTCCGGCAGGCCACGCATTGACTACAAATCTTAACGACATCCTTGCGCATTTTGGGCCAATAGAAATTTTCCTCTAGGATGCCGAGGGTCTTGTCTACCCCAAAGTGACCCATGAGGCCCCCGTCATGGGCCTCTCTCACGAATAATTCCCTCCAAGAACTGGTCGGGACACACAACCTCCTTCCTTTGAACAAATAGCCATCAAACCGAGAGTAGGAGGAGTGGGTACTTTCCTTGAGCCAACGGTCCCTTCCCCACTCTTCGCATTCCCTAAAAATAGGAGCAAAGATAGGATCCTCGGGATATAACATCCGCAAACTCTCAAAACCCATTAACTTTGAAGACAAAGTAGCAACAAGCACATGCTTCCGGGACAATGCATCGGCAACAACATTTTCTTTTCCCTTTTTGTAATGAATTACATAAGGGAAGGTTTCGATGAATTCAATCCACTTAGCATGACGCCTATTCAACTTGTCTTGGCTTTTAAGGTGTTTCAACGACTCATGATCCGTTCGTATCACAAACTCCTTAGGCCACAAATAGTGTTGCCAATTTCCCAAAGCTCTAACAAGGGCGTACAACTCCAAATCGTAAGTCGAATAATTAAGAGTTGCTCCTTTGAGCTTTTCACTGAAATAGGCAACGGGCTTACCTTCTTGCATCAAAACAGCCCCGATGCCGACCTTACTAGCATCACACTCTACCTCAAACATTTTATCAAAATCGGGTAATTGCAACAAAGGCGCCGAGACGAGCATAGCTTTCAAGGCCTCGAAAGCCCTAGCTTGCTCTTCACCCCATTTGAAGGGTCCGTCCTTTCGAATTACCTCGGTTAAGGGAGCTGCTATGGAACTAAATCCCTTGACAAACCTCCTATAAAAGCTTGCCAACCCGTGGAAACTCCGGATTTCTCCAATAGTTTTAGGGGTCGGCCAACTTCGTATAGAGTCTATCTTGGAGTCGTCCACTTCCACACCCTTTGAGCTAACAACAAAACCTAAGAACACAACTTTATCAACACCAAAAGAGCACTTTTCCATGTTGGCATACAATTTCTCCTTTCGGAGCACATCAAACACATATCTCAAATGCATTGTATGGTCATCAATAGATTTACTATATACCAACACATCATCAAAGTAAACTACCACAAACTTTCCAATAAATGGCTTCATCACATGATTCATTAGCCGCATGAAAGTACTAGGAGCATTTGTGAGGCCGAATGGCATAACCATCCATTCATAGAGACCAAATTTAGTCTTGAAGGCGGTTTTCCATTCATCACCGGGTTGCATTCTTATTTGGTGATAGCCACTCCTTAGATCAATCTTGGAAAACAAACACGAACCATTCAATTCATCCAACATATCATCTAACCTAGGGATAGGGTGACGATATTTTACCGTAATCTTGTTGATGGCTCGGCAGTCCACACACATACGCCACGTTCCATCCTTCTTAGGAACTAGTAGTACCGGAACCGCGCACGGACTCATGCTCTCCTTGATGTAGCCCTTGTTGAGGAGTTCCTCAACTTGGTGCTGCAATTCTTTGGTATCCGTAGGATTACTCCTGTAAGCCGGCTTATTTGGCAACTGTGAACCCGGCACAAAGTCAATTTGATGCTCGATTCCCCGAAGTGGGGGCAATCCTTGCGGAAGTTCTTTAGGAAACACATCCTCGTAATCCTGCAACACATGAGAAATCAAAGGAGAAATACAAGGATTAGCGGGGTTAGTGTTAAAGCAATGGGCCAAGAGTAGCATAGGCTGGTTCTCATCATAGTCCACGAAAAGTTCCTTCCTCCTAGCCAACATCACTACGTTTTCCCTTTTCCTCGGCGTTGAGATAGCTTCGGATGTGCCTACCTCTTCACCTACGGCGTCCCTCCCCTTTTCTCCCTTCTCGGGTTCTCCCCCTTTCCCTTTCAATTCTCTCATTTTTTGGTACCACGCATTCACTTGGGAGGGTGCAAGAGGGTGGAGGGTGACCCTTCGGCCATCCTTCTCAAGTGTGTAACGGTTGGTCCGTCCATCGTGTTTAGTAGACCTATCATATTGCCAAGGTCTTCCCAACAACAAATGGCATGCTTGCATCGGAATCACGTCACAACGTACTTCGTCGTGGTAGTTGCCCACCTTAAACCGGATCACACATTGCCGTGTGACCTTCAACTCACCACAATCATTCAACCATTGTAGTTTGTACGGACTAGTGTGAGGCGTGGTCGTTATTTTCAGAAAGTTCACCATAGCTTGGCTTGCGACATTGGTACAACTACCACTATCAATTACCAAGGTGCACACACTCTCCTTTACAAGGCACTTAGTATGGAATAGGTTTTCCCTTTGGCTCGGGTCACCTACCGCCTTACTAATCATAACGCGCCTAACTACAAAGTTCGGAACCACACATTCCCCTTCTTGAGGATAGACATCCTCACCATCATCTATTCCTTCTTCATTCGGTTCATGTTCGGCTTCCTCTCCATCTTGAGGCTCGGCCTCAATCTCCCCCCTTTCGGACACCACCTCCTCACCAAGGTAGTATACCTTCCCTTCCCGCAAGATCACATTACGCCGGTTCGGACATTCATTCGCCTTATGCCCCCAACCTTGGCATTTGAAACATTGGAACCCCTTCGGATTGGGGTATTTGTGAGCTTCCGGTTTAGGAGGAAACTTAGGAACCGTCTTGGGTTCGGGCAGCTTCATAGGACCGGGTTGGTCCTTGTTCTTGGTCCAACCCGAGGGGTTTTGGACCCTTGGTCTGAAAGTTGGCCTCTCCTTAAGTTCCCGTTCAATTTCTAGGGCCGCTTGGAATATGCCGTCAATAGTTTCAAACCGATGAAGAGTCAAGTGCGTGGAAATCTCCTTGTTCAATCCACACTTGAACCGAATGATGTCGTGGCTGATTTGTTCTCCCCGGTGATCAAGTTTCAACATGAGTTGTTGGAACTCGTCAAAGTAAGCCATCACACTTTTGCTTCCTTGCCGTAGGCCATATAATCTAGCAAGCAATTCATGTCGGTATCTCTCGGGAAGGTACCGTTGCCTCATCAAATACCTTAGCCGAAACCAAGGTGGTGGCTGCCCTTCGATCAATTCATTACCGAACCGTTTCACATACTCCCACCACGTGTTAGCATAGCCCTCAAGGTGAGCTATAGCATAGCAACTCTTCTTCTCTTCCGAGATGTCATTGACTTGGAAGACCTTGTCACAAGCCGATTCCCAAGTCAAGTAAGCCTCGGGATCACTTTCACCCTTAAAGATAGGTAGGCTCAACTTGATGGTGTTGATGCCTACGTCTCTCTCTTGGTGTCGATTTCCCCTCTCTCCATACCCTCGGTATCGTCTCGGTTCCCCCCGGCCCCCTCTCAACTCCTCCTCCCTCATATAGGCATCGTCATAAGTTCCCTCGCCATCATACTCCTCTCTACCGTATCCATCAAAGTGGGCTGGTCGGCCTTGGCCATTTTGGTTCGGAGGAATTGTAATTTGTGGTCTTTGGTTTAGTGGAGCTTGGAAAGGAGGGTTCGGATTTAGTGGTGGAGCTTGGCGTCCAAATCCTTCGTGTGGAATCGGAGGAGTTTGGAAATGTTGTGGTCTAGTGGAATCTCGGGTTGGAGGAAAAGTGGTGGATTGGTTGGTGGCATTTTGTGGAGCTTGAGGTGCGTTGAACATTTGGTGGACCATTTCGGGAGTGATGGTTGCGGAGGATGTCCGGTCATGTCCATTGGTAGAGACATGTAGAGGAGTCGATGGCCGAGAGTTCCTTTGACTCTCCACTTGATCTAGCCTCACACTAATAGTCGAAACTTCCCCCCTTATGGCTGCCAAATCCCCTCTCACGGCCCCAAACTCCGAGTTCATTCTTTCAAGTGTCCGAGTAACGGCCTCAAGAGTGGCCTTCATTGAGTCAAGTGCACTAGCATCCGGATTATGAGATGTTGTTCCTTCCATTGTCAAGGTAGTAGCCGATTAGTCACCACAAGTTCGGGTCCTCACAAGTGTTGTATAATTGGCTAGTAACCGTGAGAGTTACAAGGTTTGAGTAAGCTCTTAGCCGGAATGGATTCTTGTTTGGAAGACTCAAAGAATTCTTGCCGGACTAGAACCAAAATTAGCAACTCATTCAAACGAATAAAAGGGCACACAAATAATCGTAGACACGAATAGACGGCTCAAGGAACTAGTTGACAACCTAGTGGAAATTACTAGTTTGTTAATTAGTTCTATGTCCAAATAAGGGAAACCACGAATCAACAAGTAGCAACCAAAGAATATATCCTAAGTTGAGCTTATAGTGTTATGGTAACATGCATCGGTTCACACTTCTCTTCGGGTTTGGGATATATATATATATGTATATCTCTTTTTTTTTTTTTTTTTTTTTTGTCTTGGTTTAATATTCACACAACTTGCAAGAAATTGAAAAGTGTTTTTGGTGGGAAAACTTGAAAATTTGAAGTCTTATCTTTTGTCCAATCTCAAGAAAGTGGGATGGGTTGACAATTTCCTCAAAACAAGGTTCCTTGATTTAAGGGAAGTGATGGATAAGACTATAATGTGATGAGTGTAAGTCTTGCACAACAACTTTATAAGTTAACCACTTAAGCACTCAACAAGATGAACACTTCAACAAGAGAATAAGATGAACACTTTCAACAATCTTCAACAACTTCTTTGACACATGAACATATCCACCGATTTTCTTTTGGTCATCAACAATATTCAACTTTCGGCTACTTCACAACATGCAACCTTTCAAGCTCAACCTTGGATTTAGACACCTTAGTGTGGTGAGAAAGAAACCAACACTAGAAACTCACTAAACAATCAAAATGACTCCTAGATCTAAGTATACAACTTCTTTCTCGGTTTTCAACTCTTGGACAGAAATTTCAGATTTTCAGAATTCTTTTTCTTGGTGTAGTTTGGTCTAAACCGAGAACTACTAGCCCAAGATGGGTTATGTAAGAACACAACCGGTCTTGCTTTGATACCAAATGATGCAAGATCCAACAACACAACTAGAGTTTCGGATTCCAACTCAACAACACAACAACAACAAGTTTTAAGTTTCGGGTTTTAGATTACAACACAAGAGATAGTCTTCGGTTTTTAGATCCAATCCGAGAACAACAAGAACACAATAATGCTAGGGATCGAAACAAGCCCCACACGGCTCCCTAGACTTCAAGATAAGAAAGATAAACAACACAACAACAATAACAAGATAATGAAGATAAACAACTTGACATACAATATTCAAGAAACTAAGAACCCTAACAAGATGAGAGGACCCTAAGCCTAACGAATATTAACACCAAGCTCTTACAAAGACCAAAAGGCACTCAAACTACCTTATAACCTTTGTTTCTAGCCAAATAGACAACACAAGGATTCCTCTCCTTGTGAGATCTAGATCCGGTTTCTTGGAGAAGAAAAATGGAAGATATTTTGGAGTGTTTTTGGTTACAATTTCAGCATTCAAAATCATGTAGTGGATATCTCACTAACACTTTCTATTTATACTACAACAAAAATAAGCAAAAGACCAAGACACCCTTCCTTTGTTGTGGCCTCCTTGAAGACTTAAGTTATTACACTTTAGGCCCCTCTTCACACATAAGGACGTTGAGGCCCTTGGTTGGTTCGGCCAACAACTCACACACGGCCATTTGCATGAACAAGGCTTGGAGTGTTTGTAACTCCCGCGCTTGGCTTCGTGTGAAAGGCCGTGTACACGTAGGGGTAGTCATAACCGTATCATCCCCTCTCTCCATATCCTCGGTATCGTCTCGGTTCCCCCCGGCCCCCTCTCAACTCCTCCTCCCTCATATAGGCATCGTCATAAGTTCCCTCACCATCATACTCCTCTCTACCGTACCCATCAAAGTGGGCTGGTCGGCCTTGGCCATTTTGGTTCGGAGGAATTGGAATGTGTGGTCTTTGGTTTAGTGGAGCTTGGAAAGGAGGGTTCGGATTTAGTGGTGGAGCTTGGCGTCCAAATCCTTCGTGTGGAATTGGAGGAATTTGGAAATGTGGTGGTCTAGTGGAGTCTCGGGTTGGAGGAAAAGTGGTAGATTGGTTGGTGGCATTTTGTGGAGCTTGAGGTGCGTTGAACATTTGGTGGACCATTTCGGGAGTGATGGTTGCGGAGGATGTCCGGTCATGGCCATTGGTAGAGACATGTAGAGGAGTCGATGGCCGAGAGTTCCTTTGACTCTCCACTTGATCTAGCCTCCCACTAATAGTCGAAACTTCCCCCCTTATGGCTGCCAAATCCCCTCTCACGGCCCCAAACTCCGAGTTCATTCTTTCAAGTGTCCGAGTAACGGCCTCAAGAGTGGCCTTCATTGAGTCAAGTGCACTAGCATCCGGATTATGAGATGTTGTTCCTTCCATTGTCAAGGTAGTAGCCGATTAGTCACCACAAGTTCGGGTCTCACAAGTGTTGTATAATTGGCTAGTAACCGTGAGATTTACAAGGTTTGAGTAAGCTCTTAGCCGGAATGGATTCTTGTTTGGAAGACTCAAAGAATTCTTGCCGGACTAGAACCAAAATTAGCAACTCATTCAAACGAATAAAAGGGCACACAAATAATCGTAGACACGAATAGACGGCTCAAGGAACTAGTTGACAACCTAGTGGAAATTACTAGTTTGTTAATTAGTTCTATGTCCAAATAAGGGAAACCACGAATCAACAAGTAGCAACCAAAGAATATATCCTAAGTTGAGCTTATAGTGTCATGGTAACATGTATCGGCCCACACATTTCTCTTCGGGTTTGGATATATATATAGGTATATCTCTTTTTTTTTTTTTTTTTTTTTTTTTTTTTGTCTTGGTTTAATATTCACACAACTTGCAAGAAATTGAAAAGTGTTTTGGTGGGAAAACTTGAAAATTTGAAGTCTTACCTTTTGTTCAATCTCAAGAAAGTGGAATGGGTTGACAATTTCCTCAAAACAAGGTTCCTTGATTTAAGGGAAGTGATGGATAAGACTATAATATGATGGGTGTAAGTCTTTCACAACAACTTTATAAGTTAACCACTTGAACACTCAACAAGATGAACACTTCAACAAGAAGAATAAGATGAACAATTCAACAATCTTCAACAACTTCTTTAACACATAAACATATCCACCGATTTTCTTTGGTCATCAACAATATTCAACTTTCGGCTACTTCACAACATGCAACCTTTCAAGATCAACCTTGGATTTAGACACCTTAGTGTGGTGAGAAAGAAACCAACACTAGAAACTCACTAAACAATCAAAATGACTCCTAGATCTAAGTATTCAACTTCTTTCTCGGTTTTCAACTTTTGGACAGAAATTTCAGATTTCAGAATTCTTGTTCTTGGTATAGTTTGGTCTAAACCGAGAACTACTAGCCCAAGATGGGTTATGTGAGAACACAAACGGTCTTGCTTTGATACCAAATGATGCAAGATCCAACCACACAACTAGAGTTTCGGGTTCCAACTCAACAACACAACAACAACAAGTTTTAAGTCTTGGATTTTAGATTACAATACAAGAGATGGTCTTCGGGTTTTAGGCACAATCCGAGAACAACAAGAACACAATAATGCTAGGGGATCGAAACAAGCCCCACACGGCTCCCTAGACTTCAAGATAAGAAAGATAAACAACACCACAACAATAACAAGATATGAAGATAAACAACTTGACATACAATATTCAAGAAACTAAGAACCCTAACAAGATGAGAGGACCCTAAGCCTAATGAATATTAACACCAAGCTCTTACAAAGACCAAAAGGCACTTAAACTACCTTGTAACCTTTGTTTCTAGCCAAAGAGACAACACAAGGATTCCTCTCCTTGTGAGATCTAGATCCGGTTTCTTGGAGAAGAAAATGGAAGATATTTTGGAGTTTCTTGGTTACAATTTCAGCATTCAAAATAATGTGTGGATATCTCACTAACACCTTCTATTTATACTACAACAAAAATAAGCAAAAGACCAAGACACCCTTCCTTTGTTGTGGCCTCCTTGAAGACTTAAGTTATTACACTTTAGGCCCCCTCTTCACACATAAGGGCGTTGAGACCCTTGGTTGGTTCGGCCAACAACTCATACACGGCCATTTGCATGAACAAGGCTTGGAGTGTTTGTAACTCCCGCGCTTGGCTTCGTGTGAAAGGCCGTGTACACGTAGGGGTAGTCATAACCGTATCACCCTTCGTCACACATAAGGACGTTGAGACCCTTGGTTGGTTCGGCCAACAACTCACACACGGCCATTTGCATGAACAAGGCTTGGAGTGTTTGTAACTCCCGCGCTTGGCTTCGTGTGAAAGGCCGTGTACACGTAGGGGTCGTCACAACCGTATCATCCTCTCCATCTTGAGAGGAATTTGACCTCAAATTCGGCACGGGATCATCTTCAACCGCATCCACGAGGGTGAGATCTCCGACGTTGAAGGTGTTGTGCACTTGATATTCCGGTGGTAGGTCAATCTTGTAGGCGTTGTCATTGATCCTCTCAAGAACTTGGAAGGGACCATCGCCTCTTGGCAGCAGCTTGGACTTCCTTTGAGCTGGAAACCTATCCTTTCGAAGGTGTACCCACACCCAATCTCCGGGTTCTAGCACTAGCTTCCTTCTCCCTTTGTTTGCCCGCTTTGCAACCTCGTGATTCTTCTTTTCAAGCTTGATGCGCACTGCCTCATGCATCTTCTTCATGGCCTCGGCTCTTTTAGCTCCATCTAAGCTGGTCATAAGATCACTAGACAAAGGAGTGAGATCTAAAGGGGTAAGGGGATTTAGGCCGTAAACACATTCAAAGGGAGTCATTCCCGTACTCGAATGTATTACCCGATTGTAGGCAAATTCCACCAAGGGTAGGTGTTCTTCCCATGAAGCCAATTTACCTTTAACCATAGAGCGTAACATAGACCCTAAGGTCCTATTTACTACCTCCGTTTGGCCATCGGTTTGTGGGTGGCAAGACGTGGAGAAAAGTAACTTCGTGCCAAGTCTACCCCACATGGACTTCCAAAAGAGGCTTAGGAACTTGGAGTCCCTATCACTCACAATGGTCCTTGGTACGCCGTGAAGCTTTACAACATGCTCAACAAATAATGAAGCTACACTAGGAGCGTCCTCGGTTTTAGCACATGGAATAAAGTGAGCCATCTTGGAGAATCTATCAACAACGACAAAAATACTATCTCGACCCTTCCTAGTCCGTGGCAGTCCCAAGACGAAATCCATTGATATGTCCAGCCACGGTCTAAGGGGAGTAGGGAGTGGGGTGTACAACCCTTGTGGTTGGAGACGAGATTTTGCACTCCGGCAGGCCGCGCATTGACTACAAATCTTGACGACATCCTTGCGCATTTTGGGCCAATAGAAATTTTCCTCTAGGATGCCGAGGGTCTTGTCTACCCCAAAGTGACCCATGAGGCCCCCGTCATGGGCCTCTCTCACGAATAATTCCCTCCAAGAACTGGTCGGGACACACAACCTCCTTCCTTTGAACAAATAGCCATCAAACCGAGAGTAGGAGGAGTGGGTACTTTCCTTGAGCCAACGGTCCCTTCCCCACTCTTCGCATTCCCTAAAAAGAGGAGCAAAGATAGGATCCTCGGGATATAACATCCGCAAACTCTCAAAACCCATTAACTTCGAAGACAAGGTAGCAACAAGCACATGCTTCCGGGATAATGCATCGGCAACAACATTTTCTTTTCCCCTTTTGTAATGAATTACATAAGGGAAAGTTTCGATGAACTCAATCCACTTAGCATGACGCCTATTCAACTTGTCTTGGCTTTTAAGGTGTTTCAACGACTCATGATCCGTTCGTATCACAAACTCCTTAGGCCACAAATAGTGTTGCCAATTTCCCAAAGCTCTAACAAGGGCGTACAACTCCAAATCGTAAGTCGAATAATTAAGAGTTGCAAATTTGAGCTTTTCACTGAAATAGGCGACGGGCTTACCTTCTTGCATCAAAACAGCCCCGATGCCGACCTTACTAGCATCACACTCTACCTCAAACATTTTATCAAAATCGGGTAATTGCAACAAAGGCGCCGAGACGAGCATAGCTTTCAAGGCCTCGAAAGCCCTAGCTTGCTCTTCACCCCATTTGAAGGGTCCGTCCTTTCGAATTACCTCGGTTAAGGGGGCTGCTATGGAACTAAATCCCTTGACAAACCTCCTATAAAAGCTTGCCAACCCGTGGAAACTCCGGATTTCTCCAATAGTTTTAGGGGTCGGCCAACTTCGTATAGAGTCTATCTTGGAGTCGTCCACTTCCACGCCCTTTGAGCTAACAACGAAACCCAAGAACACAACTTTATCAACACCAAAAGAGCACTTTTCCATGTTGGCATACAATTTCTCCTTTCGGAGCACATCAAACACATATCTCAAATGCATAGTATGGTCATCAATAGATTTACTATATACCAACACATCATCAAAGTAAACTACCACAAACTTTCCAATAAATGGCTTCATCACATGATTCATTAGCCGCATGAAAGTACTAGGAGCGTTTGTGAGGCCGAATGGCATAACCATCCATTCATAGAGACCAAATTTAGTCTTGAAGGCGGTTTTCCATTCATCACCGGGTTGCATTCTTATTTGGTGATAGCCACTCCTTAGATCAATCTTGGAAAACAAACACGAACCATTCAATTCATCCAACATATCATCTAACCTAGGGATAGGGTGACGATATTTTACCGTAATCTTGTTGATGGCTCGGCAGTCCACACACATACGCCACGTTCCATCCTTCTTAGGCACTAGTAGTACCGGAACCGCGCACGGACTCATGCTCTCCTTGATGTAACCTTTGTTGAGGAGTTCCTCAACTTGGTGCTGCAATTCTTTGGTATCCGTAGGATTACTCCTGTAAGCCGGCTTATTTGGCAACTGTGAACCCGGTACAAAGTCAATTTGATGCTCGATTCCCCGAAGTGGGGGCAATCCTTGCGGAAGTTCTTTAGGAAACACATCCTCGTAATCCTGCAACACATGAGAAATCAAAGGAGCAATACAAGGATTAGCGGGGTTAGTGTTAAAGCAATGGGCTAAGAGTAGCATAGGCTTGTTCTCATCATAGTCCACGAAAAGTTCCTTCCTCCTAGCCAACATCACTACGTTTTCCCTTTCCCTCGGCGTTGAGATAGCTTCGGATGTGCCTACCTCTTCACCTACGGCTTCCCTTCCCTTTTCTCCCTTCTCGGGTTCTCCCCCTTTTCCTTTCAATTCTCTCATCTTTTGGTACCACGCATTCACTTGGGAGGGTGCAAGAGGGTGAAGGGTGACCCTTCGGCCATCTTTCTCAAGTGTGTAACGGTTGGTCCGTCCATCGTGTTTAGTAGACCTATCATATTGCCAAGGCCTACCCAACAACAAATGGCATGCTTGCATCGGAATCACGTCACAACGTACTTCGTCGTGGTAGTTGCCCACCTTAAATCGGATCACACATTGCCGTGTGACCTTCAACTCACCACAATCATTCAACCATTGTAGTTTGTACGGACTAGGGTGGGGTGTGGTCGTTATTTTCAGAAAGTTCACCATAGCATGGCTTGCGACATTGGTACAACTACCACTATCAATTACCAAGGTGCACACACTCTCCTTTACAAGGCACTTAGTATGGAATAGATTTTCCCTTTGGCTCGGGTCACCTACCGCCTTACTAATCATAACGCGCCTAACTACAAAGTTCGGAACCACACATTCCCCTTCTTGAGGATAGACATCCTCACCATCATCTATTCCTTCTTCATTCGGTTCATGTTCGGCTTCCTCTCCATCTTGAGGCTCGGCCTCAATCTCCCCCCTTTCGGACACCACCTCCTCACCAAGGTAGTATACCTTCCCTTCCCGTAAGATCACATTACGCCGGTTCG
The DNA here is from genome assembly GCA_030864225.1 of Capsicum baccatum var. pendulum. NCBI lineage: Eukaryota > Viridiplantae > Streptophyta > Magnoliopsida > Solanales > Solanaceae > Capsicum > Capsicum baccatum. The sequence continues at coordinate 167,593,859 of CM061552.1, forward strand.
GACATTCATTCGCCTTATGCCCCCAACCTTGGCATTTGAAACATTGGAACCCCTTCGGATTGGGGTATTTGTGAGCTTCCGGTTTAGGAGGAAACTTAGGAACCGTCTTGGGTTCGGGCAGCTTCATAGGACCGGGTTGGTCCTTGTTCTTGGTCCAACCCGAGGGGTTGTGGACCCTTGGCTTGAAAGTTGACCTCTCCTTAAGTTCCCGTTCAATTTCTAGGGCCGCTTTGATACAAGATCAAAACCACAACAACAAGATCTCGGATTTCAGCTTAACACCACAAGAACAACAACTTTCAGTTTCGGTTTCAAGCACAACCCGAGAAGCAACCAAACTGTTTTTAGTAGTTTTCTGTTTTCAGATTCAGCAACAACACAAGAATACAACAACAAGAATAACAAAGGAGTCTCGGATTTCAGCTTGACAACACAAAAATAACAAGTTTCTGTTTTCTGTTTCAGCAAGAAACCGAGAGCAACAAACTGTTTTGTAGTTTCTGTTTTCAGTTTTCAGCAACAAGACAACAACAACAAACTGTTTTTGTATTTTGTTTTCTATTTTTCAGCAACACAAGAAGAACAACAAGATGGATACAAATGCTAGTGAATCGAAAGAGCCACACCCGGCTTCACTAGACTTTTAAGATAACAAGATGAACAACAACAAGAAGAAAGTAAAGATAGTTAACTTGACATACAATATTCAAGAAACTAAGAACCCTAACAACATGAGAGGACCCTAAGCCTAATGAATATTAACACCAAGTTCTTACAAAGACCAAGAGGCACTCAACAACCTCAAAACCTTTGTTTCTAGCCAAAGATTCAACACAAGTGTCACCACACTTTGTTGGACAGATTCGGATTCCACTCTCAAGAACAAGAGAGAGAGATGTTACAAGTCTTTTGTTGTGAAAATATCAAGAATGAAGTAATGCTGAAAAATACCCTAATGGCACCTATTTATACTACAAACAAAGGGCTAAAAGGCCCATCCACCCCTTGTCTATTGGGTCAGCCTTGGAGGCTAGTTTAGGGCCCATTAAGACCCCTTCTTTACACATAAAAGGCCCATCCGCCCCTTGCCTTTTGGGCCAGCCTTGGAGACTAGTTTATGGCCCATTAACACCCCTTTTCACACATAAAACGTTCAGGTCCTTGGCTGGTTCAATCTCCAACTCACACACGGCCATTTTGCATGAACAAAGCTTGGAGTTTTTGTAGTTCCCGAGCTCGGCTTCGTGTGAAGGGTCGCGTACTTGTGGAGGCTGCCCCAACCGGATCATGTACCATCTAGGTGCGGCCATGGTGTGTAAATACACCATGGTAATGTCCAAAATGCCCTTAGTTGAGGCCCAAAACCGTGAACCCTCACTCTCAAATGCTCCAAGCAATCTTCCATATGCGAGATCGCTTTAAGTTATGCTCAAAACGGGTTCTACATGCAGGTTCTTGTATTATCGCGGTGACCAAGTCTTGAGCCTCTATGTGTTGGCCTCAAAAAATGTCGTCCAAAGATAAGGTGGCCATTTGTCCCGTATCATCCTCCCCTTCTTGAAAAGGATTCGACCTCGAATCCAAACCTTGCAAAATCAAAACAAAAGAAAAAAAACAAGTACACATCCTCATGACATGAGGGTTAGGGTTAGTGCAACAAAAATCAATCTAACAAATAACATCATCATGCCAAGGTTGCACATATTTGCAATATAACCAAGAGTCCTTTGGGTTGATCGTGGAAAGCTTAGTACAAATGTCACAAAGGAAGTGGTTATGATGAACATCAATAAGTAATGAGCATGGACCGAGACAACTCCTACCATGCCCTAAGATGGTACCGGGATCAAATGGGAGAAGTAGCCATGGACATGGGTTTCGGCCAAGCTCACTTTTCCCTAAGGTGTCATCCTCAAAATTAGGCATACCCCCTAGCCCATTAGGGGAAATGTCATGAGCACAAAGAGGGTAGAGAAAGGTGTCACACCAGCTAACTTCAGCTATGGTGTCCTTATGCATGTACTCACTAGCTTCAAGTCCATCACCACTAGTATGCTCAACATAGGAAACACATAAAGAAGAAGTAGATGGAATTTCTAAGCATGCACCACCTTTTATCTCAAGAGAATAATCCCCACATAGATAGAAATCACCATGGGCAGCAAAGGAATCATTCACAAAAATATTTTTACAAGAACAATCATATTTCGGGTTTCCCAAGTAATCAAGCAAATCATGGTCATCTTCACCCGATTGACTATTCCTTTTCAAGACTACACATTCCCTACCCTTAAGAGTACTTTCATCTTCCAAGAAGAGATTTCCATCTTGAGGAGAAATGTTGTCACACCATAGTGGGTTAGCATATAGGCTATAGCTTCCAAGGCAAGCTATACCTTCATTTTCACCACTAGGTTCATTAGGAATGTTTAAATCATCTTCAAACAAGACATTGTACCTAAAAAGAGTGTGATCTATCTTACGGACAGATTTGGAACAAGCAAGTTCCTCACTCTCTAAATGATCAATATCAAGTTTCAAGGATGTTTCAAACACTATGTTACCCCAAGAAGAGCTCTCGGGTTCATTCTCACTTTGTTGATCAACATTTTCCAATACTCCACTAACTTGAGTCCTATTAAACACATCACACACATACTCAAGTGGTGGACAGTTTTCACAAACAAGTTGATCAACACCCTTTACACAAGACGATGTACTTCCATTCAACATATAAACTTCAACACTAGGTGGATATAAATTGATCTCACAAGAGGAGTGAATTTCATCCTCAATAGGATCCACTAGTGTATCCACACTCACAGTATGTACATCATTAACAAGAGGCAAGGAATCATTAAACTCATAAATAAGTAAGCTACTACTCACACTCAATGGATTACTAGCCATACAATTATCATTCACATGCATTAAAGTGTAAGAGTTACCTATTTTGCCTTGAAGATCTTGAGTAGACTCTTTCTTGCCGTGAGGTAAAAATCCTCCATAAGCCGGGGCAGCAACTTCCTTTTGACATTGGTAGCCTTCGCTTGTCATGTTGGTACCTACACAAATGTCCTTAGAAATAGAAGGACAACCAAAGTTAGCATGGTTTGGTGGTAATCCCCTCACTTCGCTCAACACAACCTCTCCTTTTTCCACTCTCGGATTACCACCTCTCACTTCCTTACTCATCTCAATCTTTTGTCTCTCATAATAATTCGGATAGGAGTAGGTAGGAACTTCTTTTTGCGGCCCGGGCAGAATGCTCGTCTCGAGGCAATTTCCCCACCGGTCTCTTATCATATTAGGCCAATTTTGCATATTTGGAACTTTATGCTGTGCAAACCAATTGGCTCCTAAGCTCACATGACCATAGGTTATGGGAAAAACATCACACCACACCTCCTCATGGTAATTAAATTGGGAGAAGACAACCTTTACCCTCTCGGTAACCTTAAACCTGTCCAAGAAGTATGGAACAAGTAAAGGCTCACAAAATAACCCCAAGTAATCAACCATGGACGGAACGATGTAGTTTCTATAGTACTTATCGTCTAACACAACGAGGCAGCCCGGTATCCCACAAATGGTCACCTTTCCGGAGTGTACACTCCTTCTCGGATCAACATTGTAAGGCACATGAGTACCCCTCGATTTCAGAGATGTAGATCCTCTTCTTCCCATTGGACAACCTACACTATAGCTAGTATAACCATTCACACCATATCGACCTTGATAAGAAGTACTACAAGGTGGGGAATATGAATCTTCACACTCCTCACGTGTACTCTCATCATAACTCTCATAAGGTTTGCAAATGAAAGGGTTATACCTAACACCAAATCTAGGTTCGGAGTGGAGAGTGCAAGACTCCTCACATGTCCCAACTTCGTCATAAGATCCATCACGAGGTACTACATCATCTCCAAAGTCACCATAAGCACTAGGCACTTCATTCACCTCATGTTCTCCCTCAAAACCGTAACTTTCAAATCTGCCTATGTTTTGATCACGGCTATTTTCATAGCCTTCGCAATCTCCCTCAACTTCGTAGCCATAAAAACCCTCACTACAATTATAGTCTCCCATATTGTAGTCACAATAATCCCCGGCTACCGAAGTCATTTTCCTCTTATATCACCCTTTAAACCTACAAAAATGAACAAACAATATTAGTAGTAAAGCTCCTTCCATCGTCAAGGTATAAGCCATTTTAGTTCACCACAAGTTCGCGTTCCACAAGTGTTGTATAATTGGCTAGTAACCGTGAGATGTTAAGGCATGAGTAAGCTCTTGTCCGGAATGGATTCTTGTTTGAAGACTCAAAGAATTCTTGCCGGACTAGAATCAAAATCAGCAACTCATTCAAACGAATAAAAGCACACAAACAACCGTAGACACGAACAAACGGCTCAAGGAACTAGTTAACAACCTAGTGGAAAGATACTAGTTTGTTAATTAGTTCTAAAACCAAGTAAGGGAAACCAAGAATCAATAATTAGCAACCAAAGAATATCCTAAGTTGAGCTTATAGTGACATGGTAGCATGCAATGGTTCACACGTTCCCCTTCCCTTCGGGTTTGATGTATATATATACCTATATATATATTTTTTTTTTTTTGTCTTGAATTAATATTCACACAACTTGTAAGAAATTGAAAAGTGTTTTGGTGGGAAAACTTAAAAATTTGAAGTCTTGACTTTTGGTTCAATCTCAAGAAAGTGGGTTTGGTTGACAATTTCCACAAAACAAGGTTCCTTGATTTAAGGGAAGTGATTGACAAGTCTACAAATTGATAGGTGCAAGTCTTTCACAATCAACTTTACAAGTTTACCACTTGAGCACACAACAAGTTTAACACTCAACAAGAGGAACAATGTGCACAAGTTCAAGAGATGAGCACTTCACAACTTCAGCACATAACATTCATCCACCGATTTTCTTTGGTTAACAACAACATACACCTTCGGCCACTTTCAAATCACTACACAAGGTTCAAGTCTTCAAGCTCAACTTTCGGATCTAGACACCTTAGTGTTGGTGAGAAAGAAACCAACACAAGAAACTCACTAAACAAACAAAACAACACTTAGATCTAAGTATACAACACTATTCTCGGATTCAACTTTCTAGTGGACAGATTTTTCAGAAAGTTGTCTTGGTGTAGTTTGGTTTTGGCCGAGAACTACTAGCCCAAGATGGGTTATGTTGGAACACAACCGGTCTTGCTTTGATACCAAATGATACAAGATCAAAACCACAACAACAAGATCTCGGATTTCAGCTTAACACCACAAGAACAACAACTTTCAGTTTCGGTTTCAAGCACAACCCGAGAAGCAACCAAACTGTTTTTAGTAGTTTTCTGTTTTCAGATTCAGCAACAACACAAGAATACAACAACAAGAATAACAAAGGAGTCTCGGATTTCAGCTTGACAACACAAAAATAACAAGTTTCTGTTTTCTGTTTCAGCAAGAAACCGAGAGCAACAAACTGTTTTGTAGTTTCTGTTTTCAGTTTTCAGCAACAAGACAACAACAACAAACTGTTTTTGTATTTTGTTTTCTATTTTTCAGCAACACAAGAAGAACAACAAGATGGATACAAATGCTAGTGAATCGAAAGAGCCACACCCGGCTTCACTAGACTTTTAAGATAACAAGATGAACAACAACAACAAGAAAGTAAAGATAGTTAACTTGACATACAATATTCAAGAAACTAAGAACCCTAACAACATGAGAGGACCCTAAGCCTAATGAATATTAACACCAAGTTCTTACAAAGACCAAGAGGCACTCAACAACCTCAAAACCTTTGTTTCTAGCCAAAGATTCAACACAAGTGTCACCACACTTTGTTGGACAGATTCGGATTCCACTCTCAAGAACAAGAGAGAGAGATGTTACAAGTCTTTTGTTGTGAAAATATCAAGAATGAAGTAATGCTGAAAAATACCCTAATGGCACCTATTTATACTACAAACAAAGGGCTAAAAGGCCCATCCACCCCTTGTCTATTGGGTCAGCCTTGGAGGCTAGTTTAGGGCCCATTAAGACCCCTTCTTTACACATAAAAGGCCCATCCGCCCCTTGCCTTTTGGGCCAGCCTTGGAGACTAGTTTATGGCCCATTAACACCCCTTTTCACACATAAAACGTTCAGGTCCTTGGCTGGTTCAATCTCCAACTCACACACGGCCATTTTGCATGAACAAAGCTTGGAGTTTTTGTAGTTCCCGAGCTCGGCTTCGTGTGAAGGGTCGCGTACTTGTGGAGGCTGCCCCAACCGGATCATGTACCATCTAGGTGCGGCCATGGTGTGTAAATACACCATGGTAATGTCCAAAATGCCCTTAGTTGAGGCCCAAAACCGTGAACCCTCACTCTCAAATGCTCCAAGCAATCTTCCATATGCGAGATCGCTTTAAGTTATGCTCAAAACGGGTTCTACATGCAGGTTCTTGTATTATCGCGGTGACCAAGTCTTGAGCCTCTATGTGTTGGCCTCAAAAAATGTCGTCCAAAGATAAGGTGGCCATTTGTCCCGTATCACGCTTGGAATATGCCGTCAATAGTTTCAAACCGATGAAGGGTCAAGTGCGTGGAAATCTCTTTGTTCAATCCACACTTGAACCGAATGATGTCGTGGCTGATTTGTTCCCCCCGGTGATCAAGTTTCAACATGAGTTGTTGGAACTCGTCAAAGTAAGCCATCACACTTTTGCTTCCTTGCCGTAGGCCATATAATCTAGCAAGCAATTCATGCCGGTATCTCTCGGGAAGGTACCGTTGCCTCATCAAATACCTTAGCCGAAACCAAGGTGGTGGCTGCCCTTCGATCAATTCATTACCAAACCGTTTCACATACTCCCACCACGTGTTAGCATAGCCCTCAAGGTGAGCTATAGCATAACAACTCTTCTTCTCTTCCGAGATGTCATTGACTTGGAAGACCTTGTCACAAGCCGATTCCCAAGTCAAGTAAGCCTCGGGATCACTTTCACCCTTAAAGATAGGTAGGTTCAACTTGATGGTGTTGATGCCTACGTCTCTCTCTTGGTGTCGGTTTCCCCTCTCTCCATACCCTTGGTATCGTCTCGGTTCCCCCCGGCCCCCTCTCAACTCCTCCTCCCTCATATAGGCATCGTCATAAGTTCCCTCGCCATCATACTCCTCTCTACCGTATCCATCAAAGTGGGCTGGTCGGCCTTGGCCATTTTGGTTCGGAGGAATTGGAATTTGTGGTCTTTGGTTTAGTGGAGCTTGGAAAGGAGGGTTCGGATTTAGTGGTGGAGCTTGGCGTCCAAATCCTTCGTGTGGAATTGGAGGAGTTTGGAAATGTGGTGGTCTAGTGGAGTCTCGGGTTGGAGGAAAAGTGGTAGATTGGTTGGTGGCATTTTGTGGAGCTTGAGGTGCGTTGAACATTTGGTGGACCATTTCGGGAGTGATGGTTGCGGAGGATGTCCGGTCATGGCCATTGGTAGAGACATGTAGAGGAGTCGATGGCCGAGAGTTCCTTTGACTCTCCACTTGATCTAGCCTCCCACTAATAGTCGAAACTTCCCCCCTTATGGCTGCCAAATCCCCTCTCACGGCCCCAAACTCCGAGTTCATTCTTTCAAGTGTCCGAGTAACGGCCTCGAGAGCGGCCTTCATTGAGTCAAGTGCACTAGCATCCGGATTATGAGATGTTGTTCCTTCCATTGTCAATGTAGTAGCCGATTAGTCACCACAAGTTCGGGTCTCACAAGTGTTGTATAATTGGCTAGTAACCGTGAGATTTACAAGGTTTGAGTAAGCTCTTAGCCGGAATGGATTCTTGTTTGGAAGACTCAAAGAATTCTTGCCGGACTAGAACCAAAATTAGCAACTCATTCAAACGAATAAAAGGGCACACAAATAATCGTAGACACGAATAGACGGCTCAAGGAACTAGTTGACAACCTAGTGGAAATTACTAGTTTGTTAATTAGTTCTATGTCCAAATAAGGGAAACCACGAATCAACAAGTAGCAACCAAAGAATATATCCTAAGTTGAGCTTATAGTGTCATGGTAACATGCATCGGCCCACACATTTCTCTTCGGGTTTGGATATATATATGTATATCTTTTTTTTTTTTTTTTTTTGTCTTGGTTTAATATTCACACAACTTGCAAGAAATTGAAAAGTGTTTTTGGTGGGAAAACTTGAAAATTTGAAGTCTTATCTTTTGCTCAATCTCAAGAAAGTGGGATGGGTTGACAATTTCCACAAAACAAGGGTCCTTGATTTAAGGGAAGTGATGGATAAGACTATAATATGATGTGTGTAAGTCTTTCACAACAACTTTATAAGTTAACCACTTGAGCACTCAACAAGAGGAACACTTAAACAAGAAGAATAAGATGAACACTTCAACAATCAACAACTTCTTTAACACATAAACATATCCACCGATTTTCTTTTGGTCATCAACAATATTCAACTTTCGGCTACTTCACAACATGCAACCTTTCAAGCTCAACCTTGGATTTAGACACCTTAGTGTGGTGAGAAAGAAACCAACACTAGAAACTCACTAAACAATCAAAATGACTCCTAGATCTAAGTAGACAACTTCTTTCTCGGTTTTCAACTTTTGGACAGAAATTTCAGATTTCAGAATTCTTGTTCTTGGTGTAGTTTTGTTCAAGCCGAGAACTACTAGCCCAAGATGGGTTATGTTGGAACACAACCGGTCTTGCTTTGATACCAAATGATGCAAGATCCAACCACACAACTAGAGTTTCGGGTTCCAACTCAACAACACAACAACAACAAGTTTTAAGTCTTGGATTTTAGATTACAACACAAGAGATGGTCTTCGGGTTTTTAGGCACAATCCGAGAACAACAAGAACACAATAATGCTAGGGGATCGAAACAAGCCCCACACGGCTCCCTAGACTTCAAGATAAGAAAGATAAACAACACCACAACAATAACAAGATAATGAAGATAAACAACTTGACATACAATATTCAAGAAACTAAGAACCCTAACAAGATGAGAGGACCCTAAGCCTAATGAATATTAACACCAAGCTCTTACAAAGACCAAAAGGCACTCAAACTACCTTATAACCTTTGTTTCTAGCCAAAGAGACAACACAAGGATTCCTCTCCTTGTGAGATCTAGATCCGGTTTCTTGGAGAAGAAAATGGAAGATATTTTGGAGTTTCTTGGTTACAATTTCAGCATTCAAAAATAATGTGTTGGATATCTCACTAACACCTTCTATTTATACTACAACAAGAATAAGCAAAAGACCAAGACACCCTTCCTTTGTTGTGGCCTCCTTGAAGACTTAAGTTATTACACTTTAGGCCCCTTCTTCACACATAAGGACGTTGAGACCCTTGGTTGGTTCGGCCAACAACTCACACACGGCCATTTGCATGAACAAGGCTTGGAGTGTTTGTAACTCCCGCGCTTGGCTTCGTGTGAAAGGCCGTGTACACGTAGGGGTCGTCACAACCGTATCACATCCCTTTCCCGTGGTCTATACCCAAACTAAATGACATACTCTCTACAATAACATACATATGATCCAAAGCAAATAGAGAGTAGAGAAAAGTATCACTCAAATCGACTTCTACTAAGGTGCTCTCATGTGTATACTCACTACTAGTTTCCCAATAATCACCATGAGTACTCTCAACAATGAAATCACACAAAGTAGAAGAAGAAGTAGCTTTCGCAACTACACATTCCTTACCCTTAAGAGGACTCTCATCTTCCAAGAAGAGATTTCCCTCTTTAGGAGGAATATTGTCACACCATAGTGGGTTAGCATATAGGCTATAGCTTCCAAGGCAAGCTATACCATCATTTTCACCACTAGGTTCATTAGGAGTGTTTAAATCATCTTCAAACAAGACATTGTACCTAAAAAGAGTGTGATCTACCTCACAGACAGATTTGGAACAAGCAAGTTCCTCACTCTCTAAATGATCAATATCAAGTTTCAAGGATGTTTCAAACACAATATTACCCCAAGAAGAGCTCTCGGGTTCATTCTCACTTTGATCAACATTTTCAACATCATCACACACTTGAGGTTCATTAATTACATCATACACATCCTCAAGTGGTGGGTAATTTTCACACATAAGTTGATCAAAACAAATTTCAGAAGATAATGTACTTTCATTCAACATAATGGTTTCAACACTAGGTGGACATAAATCGATCTTACAAGAAGAGTCTATTCGGTCATCAATAGGATCAACTAGTGTATCCACACTCACAACATGTACATCATCATCAAGTGGCAAAGAAATAATACACTCACATATAGGCAAGCTACAACTCACACTCAATGGGCTACTAGCCACACAATTATCATTCACATGTACAAAAGTGTAAGAGTTTGCCATTTTACCTTGAAGTCCTTGAGTAGATTCTTCTTTGTCATGGTGTGAAGGTCCTCCAAAAGTTTGGGCAGCAACTTTCTTTTGGCATTGTTCTTCTTCGCTTTCCATGTTGCTACCTACAAATGTCCTTAGAAATAGAAGGACAAACAATGTTAGCATTGTTTGGTGGTAATCCTCTTACTTTGCTCCACACAACCTCTCCTTTTTCCACTCTCGGATTACCACCTTTCACTCCCTTACTCCTCTCAATCTTTTGTCTCTCATAATAATTCGAATTGGAGTAGGTAGGAACTTCTTTTTGCGGCCCGGACAGAATGTACGTCTCGAGGCAATTTCCCCATCGGTCTCTTACAATATTAGGCCAATTTTGCATATTTGGAACTTTATGTTGTGCAAACCAATCGGCGCCTAAGCTCACATGACCATAGGTTATGGGAAAAACATCACACCACACCTCCTCATGGTAATTAAATTGGGAGAAGACAACTTTTACCCTCTCGGTAACCTTAAACCTGTCCAAGAAGTATGGAACAAGTAAAGGCTCACAAAATAACCCCAAGTAATCAACCATGGATGGAACAATGTAGTTTCTATAGTACCTATCATTTAACACAACGAGGCAGCCCGGTATCCCACAAATGGTCACCTTTCCGGAGTGTATACTCCTTCTAGGATCAACATTGTAAAGCACATGAGTACCCCTCGATTTTGGAGATGTATATCCTCTTCTTCCCATTGGACAACCTACACTATAGCTAGTATAACCATTCACACTATATCGACCTTGATAAGAAGTACTACAAGGTGGAGAATATGAATCTTCACACTCCTCACGTGTACTCTCATCATAGCTCTCATAAGGTTTACGAATGACAGGGTTATACCTAACACCAAATCTAGGTTCGGAGTGGGGAGTGCAAGACTCCTCACATGTCCCAACTTCATCATAAGATCCATCACGAGGTCCTACATCATCTCCAAAGTCACCATAAGCACTAGGCACTTCACTCACCTCATTTTCTCCCTCAAAACAGTAATTTTCAAATCTGCCTATGTTTTGACCATGGCTATTTTCATAGCCTCCGCAATCTTCCTCAACTTCGTAGCCATAAAAACCCTCACTACAATCATAGTCTCCCATATTGTAGTCACAATAATCCCCGGCTATCAAATTCATGTTCCTCTTATATCACCCTTTAAACCTACAAAATGAACAAACAAGATTAGTAGTAAAGCTCCTCACCAACACTCGTATACACTCACCTTTGTGATTCTCACAATTGGAGCGGCGAATATTGAAAGCTGCTTATACTCCGGTAGTCAATAGGATGTCAATTCTACTTGGTGGCCGGAATAGATTCTTGTTTGATCGACTCAAGACACAAAATAAAATTTCCTTACGAACTTGAAATAAAGAAGTTAAAACGAATTAAAAATGAGAAAAGCTCACAAATAACGAAGACACGAAAGAAACGGATTCAACAATTAATCTACAACTAAGTAGGTGATTACTAGTTGTTAATTAATTGGAAGCAATAAAATTGAAACTAAGGAACAACAAAAGGAAACTACTAAAATCTGAAATTTGAGCTTATTAATGATGTGAACAGTAGCAAATGGATGACGTGGCAGCATGCAATTGGTTTTGATCCCACCCAATATAATCACAAATTCTGAAATTTTAAATCTTCACACTATTTGGAAAGGGTGACAATTGGTTTTGGAGGGAAAACACAAGTCTTGAATCTCTACAAGTCCACTCTTAAAAGGATGACTTTTGTCTTGTACTAGTCCCACAAGACAAGGTTCTTGAAACAAGAAAAAGTGGTCCCACAAAACAAGGTCTTTGGAATGAGGAAAAGCTGAAAAAGTAGAAGTCTAGTCTAGGAAGTGTTGGGGAATGGTTGATAAAGTCCTTTGTGGTTGTAGGAAAAGTCTTTGAGCCACAAGTCTTACACCTTAAATCTTGGATTTATGCCTTGCAAGACTAACATCAATTCACACTCTCTTTGTTCAACTTATAAGATCAACAACCACCTTTTCTTCAACAACATATAGAGATGGTGAAGAACACCAAGAACACAAACTTTGAGTCTTGAAGTTCCAAGGTTCAAGTTGGACCCCAAACATCAAAAACACTTTTCCAAGCTTAAACTCCACTACACAATCTCCACAATACACGTTCAAACCTTGAACCAACAACACACCACACGTCCAAAACAGTCCAAACTTTAAATCCGCAACAACAATACCAACAACAATCTGTTAAGTCCAAGTTCACAATAACAACATCAACAACAAAGGCTCAAATCAAGATATAGACTCAAAGTGTTAGTGAAGAACAATACTAACACTAGAAACACTTAAGACAAGTAAAAATCTCGGCCAAGATACAACAAGAACACAATTTTCGGCCAAGAACACAAAGTGGACAGATTGCTATTTTCTGAAAATTTCAGTTTTCAGTTTTTTTTTTTTTTTTTTTTTTAATTTTATAACAAGCAAGCCCAAGATTGATCTTGTAGGAACAATATCAAGCCATGCTTTGATACCAAATGATACGGTAAAGAGAAGGGAACACAAAACAAACACCAAATCAGTCCACTAATCTTAAGGATTCGAGGACCAGGATGGAGACCACACTCGGATTCGCTACTAACAACAAGAATACAAGATACAAGAGTGTATATTAACACCAAAACAGCAATGAAACGTGATGAACAAGATGAACAACAATAATACAAGTTTTGGATTCAACGAAGACCCCAAAACAGTCCACTACACAACACATACACGATTTGCAAGAAAATAAAGATAGATAGTGAGACCAAGATTATTACAAGATTAAGAACCAAGTGTATTTCAACACTAACCCCTAATGAATGTAACAATCAAAACCACACTCTTACGGTGACCACCAAGGGAATGAACTAACCTTAAGATCTACCGTTTCCAAGCAAAGATTAATATTGGCTTTTCCAAGCCCTACAACTAAGGGTGTTACACTCTCAAAAGAGAGAAAATATGTCTTTCAATTCTTCATCTTTCCAAATCTGCCAAGAAATGAGCTAAAATGGCCTATTTATAGTGTAATACAAAAGAATACAAAAAGACCACTTTGCCCTTAATGATAGGTGCGGCCATGGTGTGTAAATACACCATGTGTAATGTCCAAAATGCCCTTAATTAAGGTCCACAACCGTGAGTCCTCACTCTTAAATGCTCCAAGCAATCTTCCATACGCGAAATTGCTTTAAGTTACGCTCAAAACGGGTCCTCCATGCATGTTCTTGTATTCTCGAGGTGACCAAGTCTTGAGCCTCTATGTGTTGGCCTCCAAAGATGTCATCAAAAGATAAGATGGCCATTTGTCCCGTATCAGCAATGCTTCAAACCATTTTGGATTGGGTAACTATAACCGGGGAGAATGTGCAAGACTTCTATCAATCCTACGCGGTGTTTGAATGGGAGAAGGTTTATCAAGAAAAGAAACCAAGATATGACGATGAGCTTGGTAGCAAAGACTCCTTGGGGACTTCCCAAAAATCTGAATAATATGAGATAGAAGAATCCAAAATAAAATAAATGTACTAGAGTCAAAAGAAGAATCAATGAAAACCTCTTATGATGACTCTAGTTCATTTTAGGGTGACATTGCTTTGATGGAGGCTAACCCAAAATTAGGATTTGGACCTTATTGAAACAACTTTTTAACATTATGCTTAGAGGATATGATGAGGATACATCCCTCCGAGTAAAGTATGGATAGTGGGGAGATGAAGAATGATTCCTATATTTTAGAACTTGGCATTCTTAAGAAGTATATGGAACTCCCTCCATCAATGGCCAAGGAACTCAACACTCGATGTGCAACTAGTGGCCTACTGATGAACTCACCTTTACCCAAGGAGCCAAACCGAAAGTTTGATATAAAATTGGGCAAAAGTTTTAAGTCTTCAAAATGGAGAGATCGAAACTTTCTTGCCATATTCTCATCTCTTCCAAGCCTCGTCTTGGAAGATTTGATTCTTCTGTCCCTCTACCGCTTATTGCATATTGAATGAAAGTTGAGATGGAGATTCTGATTTTCTAAGTAGAGACATATATAGAAAAGGTAGAGGCACCATACCACGATGTTAAACTAAGCACTCGATGGGAGGCATCCCTTCATGCCACAAAAAGTGCCACATATCATTCTTTCTTTATGCAAGTTTGATACGGTTAAGGCGACCCCCACAGGTACACGACCTTTCACACGAAGCCAAGCTCGGGAATTACAAACACTCCAAGCTTTGTTCATGCAAATGGCCGTGTGTGAGTTGTTGGTCGAACCAACCAAGGACCTAAACGTTTTTATGTGTGAAGAGGGGTCCTAAAGTGTAATAAACTAATCCCCAAGGATGCCACAAGAAAGCAAGGGCGGATGGGTCTTTTAACTCCTTTTGTTGTAGTATAAATAGAACATCATAGTGAGATATCCCTTAGTTTTTGAGAAGCTGAAAGTTGTAACCTAAACACACCAAAATATCTCCTCTCTCTCTCTTCTCTCATTGAAGCCGCCATTACTATCTCACAAGTAGAGGAATACTTGTGTTGTCTCTTTGGCTAGAAACAAGGGTTTTGAGGTTGTTGAGTGCCTCTTGGTCCTTGTAAGAACTTGGTGTTTATATTCATTAGACTTAGGGTCCTCTCTTGATGTTAGGGTTCTTAGTTTCTTGAATGTTATATGTCAAGTTATCTATCTTTCATTATCTTGTTGTTGTTGTTTGCTTTTGATTATCTTGAAAGTCTAGTGAAGCCGTGTGGGGCTCGTTTCGATTCACTAGCATTGTCGTATCTCTTGTTATTCTCGGATTGTGGATTAAAAATCGAAACTATCTCTTGTGTTGTAAGTTGAAAAGCCGAAACTTAAAACTTGTTGTCTTGTGTTGTTGGACTGAAATCCGAAACTCTTGGTGTTGTTGGTTTGATCTTGTATCATTTGGTATCAAAGCAAGACCGGTTGTGTTCCAACACAACCCATCTTGGGCTAGCTCACGGACTAAACAAAGTACAAAAAAAAAAATCCGAAATCTGTCCACTAAAAGTTGAAAACCGAGAATGGTGTTGTATGCTTAGATCTAGGTGTTATTTTGCTTGTTTAGTGAGTTTCTAGTGTTGGTTTCTTTCTCACCAACACTAAGTTGTCTAGATCCGAAAGTTGAGCTTGAAAAATTGAAGATTGTGTAGTGACTTGAAGTGGCCGAAAGTTGTATGTGTTGATAACCAAAAGCAAATCGGTGGTTGTGTGTTTATGTGCTAAAGAAGTTGTGAAGTGTTGATACAAGATCAAAACCAACAACACCAAGATCTTCAAAGGAGGCTCGGATTTCAGTTTAACAACTCAAGAACAACCAGTTTTTAGTTTCTGTTTTCAGCAACAACAACACAACAACAACCAGTTTTTGTTTTTCGGTTTTTCAGCTTAACAATACAAGAACAACAAGATGGATAACAATGCTAGTGAATCGAAAAGAGCCCCACACGGCTTCACTAGACTTTAAGATAACAAAATCAGTAACAACAACAAGATAATGAAAGATAGATAACTTGACATAAAACATTCAAGAAAACTAAGAACCCTACTTCAAGAGAAGGACCCGAAATCTGCTGAATGTAAACACCAAGTTCTTACGAGGACCAAGAGGTACTTAACAACCTCAAAACCCTTGTTTCTAACCAAAGATACAACACAAGTATCCCTCTACTTGTGAGCTGTTGGAGGCGGCTCCAAAGAGTGGAAATGAGAGAAATGTTATGTGTTTAGGTTTACAACTTTCTGAAATCTGAAAAATCTGAGGACCAACCCTCTAATATGTCCTATTTATACTACAAACAAAAGGGCTAAAAGGCCCATCCGCCCCTTGCCTATTGGGCCAACCTTGGAGGCTAGTTTTGATACGGTTATGGCTACCCCTACATGTACACGGCCTTTCACACGAAGCCAAGCGCGGGAGTTACAAACACTCCAAGCCTTGTTCATGCAAATGGCCGTGTGTGAGTTGTTGGCCGAACCAACTAAGGGTCTCAACGTCCTTATGTGTGAGGAGGGGCCTAAAGTGTAATAAATTAAGTCTTCAAGGAGGCCACAACCAAGCAAGGGCGTCTTGGTCTTTTTGCTCATTTTTGTTGTAGTATAAATAGAAGGTGATAGTGAGATATCCTTTAGATTATTTTGAATGCTGAAATTGTAACCTAAAAACACCAAATATCTTCTCTCTTCTTCTCCAAGAAGCCGGTTCTAGATCTCACAAGTAGAGGAATACTTGTGTTGTCTCCTTGGCTAGAAACAAAGGTTTTGAGGTCGTTGAGTGCCTCTTGGTCTTTGTAAGAGCTTGGTGTTAATATTCATTAGGCTTAGGGTCCTCTCATGTTGTTAGGGTTCTTAGTTTCTTGAATATTGTATGTCAAGTTATTTATCTTCCATTATCTTGTTGTTGTTGTGTTGCTTTTCTTAACTTGAAAGTCTAGGGAAGCCGTGTGGGGCTTGTTTCGATTCCCTAGCATTATTGTATGTCTTGTTGTTCTCGGCTTGGACTTAAAACCGAAAACTATATCTTGTGTTGTAATCTCTAAACCGAAAACTAAAACTTGTCACTCTTATGTTGTTGGACTAAAATCCGAAACTCTTGTGTTGTTGGTTTGATATTGCATCATTTGGTATCAAAGCAAGACCGGTTGTGTTCTCACATAACCCATCTTGGGCTTGTAGTTCTCGGCATAAAACCAAACTACACCAAGAAAAAAATTCTGAAATCTGAAATTTCTGTCCACTAAAGTTGAAACCGAGAAAGGTGTTGCACACTTAGATCTAGGTGACATTTTGCTTGTTTAGTGAGTTTCTAGTGTTGGTTTCTTTCTCACCAACACTAAGGTGTCTAGATCCAAGGTTGAGCTTGAAAAGTTGCATGTTGTAAGGTGGCCGAAAGTTGAATGTTATTGATGACCAAAGAAAAATCGGTGGATGTGTGATAATGTGCTAAGAAGGTGTTGAAGTTTGTGAAGTGTTCATCTCTTGAACTTGTGCATATTGTTCCTCTTGTTGAGTGTTCATCTTGTTGTGTGTTCAAGTGGTAGACTTATAAAGTTGATTGTGAAAGACTTGCACCCATCACTTTGTAGCCTTGTCAATCACTTCCCTTAAATCAAGGAGCCTTGTCTTGTGGAAATTGTCAACCAAACTCACTTTCTTGAGATTGAACAAAAGTCAAGACTTCAAATTTTTAAAGTTTTCCCACCAAAACACTTTTCAATTTCTCCCAAGTTGTGTGAATATTAATTCAAGTCAAAAAAAAAAAAAAAGTACATATATATATACAACCCACCCGAAGAGGAAAACGTGTGGACCATTGCATGCTACCTTGACACTATAAGCTCAACTTAGGATATATTCTTGTTGCTAATTGTTGATTCTTGGTTTCTCTTACTTGGTCTTAGAACTAATTAACCAACTAGTATCTTTCCACTAGGTTGTTAACTAGTTCCTTGAGCCGTTATTTCGTGTCAACGATTATTTGTGTGTTTTTATTCGTTTGAATGAGTTGCTGATTTTGGTTCTAGTCCGGCAAGAATTCTTTGAGTCTTCCAAACAAGAATCCATTCCGGCCAAGAGCTCACTCAAACCTTGTAAATCTCACGGTTACTAGCCAATTATACAACACTTGTGGGACACTAACTTGTGGTGATTAAGCGGCTACACCTTGACGATGGAAGGAACAACATCTCACAATCCGGATACTAATGCACTTGATTCAATGAGGGCCACTCTTGAGGCCGTCACTAGGACACTTGAACGGATGAATTCGGAGTTCGGGGCCGTGAGGGGGGACTTGGCAGCCATAAGGGGGGAAGTCTCGACTATTAGTAGGAGACTAGATCAAGTGGAGAGTCAAAGGAACTCTCGACCATCGACTCCTCTACATGTCTCTACCAATGGCCATGATCGGACATCCTCCGCAACCATCACTCCCGAAATGATCCACCAAATGTTAAATGCGCCTCAAGCTCCACAAAATACCGCCAACCAATCTACCACCTTCCCTCCAAACCGAGACTCCACTAGACCACTACATTTCCAAACTCCTCCAATTCCACAAGAGGGATTTGGACGCCAAGCACCACCACTAAATCCGAACCCTCCTTTCCAAGCTCCACTAAACCAAAGGCCACAAATTCCAATTCCTACGAATCACAATGGCCAAGGCCGACCAGCCCACTTTGACGGATATGGTAGAGAGGAGTATGATGGAGAGGGAGCCTTTGATGATGCTTATATGAGGGAGGAGGAGTTAAGAGGGGGTCGGGTAGAACCTAGGAGGTACCGGGGGTATGGAGATAGGGGAAACCGACACCAAGAGAGAGACGTGGGCATCAACACCATCAAGTTGAGCCTACCTATCTTTAAGGGTGAAAGTGACCCCGAGGCTTACTTGACTTGGGAATCGGCTTGTGACAAAGTTTTCCAAGTTAATGACATCTCGGAGGAAAAGAAGAGTTGTTATGCTATAGCTCACCTCGAGGGCTATGCTAACACTTAGTGGGAGTATATTAAGCGATTTGGTAATGAATTGGTTGATGGGCAGCCACCACCTTGGTTTCGGCTAAGGTATTTGATGAGACAACGATACCTTCCCGAGAGATACCGGCATGAGTTGCTTGCTAGATTGTATGGCTTGCGGCAAGGAGGCAAGAGTGTGATGGCCTATTTTGACGAGTTCCAACAACTCATGTTGAAACTTGATCACCGTGGGGAACAAATCAGCCACGACATCATCCGGTTCAAGTGTGGATTGAACAAAGAGATTTCCACTCACTTAACCCTTCATCGGTTTGAGACTATTGATGGTATATTCCAAGCGGCCCTAGAGATTGAGAGGGAACTTAAGGAGAGATCCACCTTCAAGGCAAGGGTCCAAACCCCCTCGGGTTGGACCAAGAACAAGGACCAACCCGGTCCTATGAAGCTGCCCGAACCCAAAATAGCTCCTAAGTTTCCTCCGAAGCCGGAGGCTCACAAGTACCCCAACCCAAAGGGGTTCCAATGTTTCAAGTGCCAAGGTTGGGGGCATAAGGTAAATGAATGTCCGAACCGGCGTAATGTGATCCTACGGGAAGGGAAGGTATACTACCTTGGTGAGGAGGTGGTGTCCGAAAGGGGGGAGATTGAGGCCGAGCCTCAAGATGGAGAGGAAGCCGAACATGAACCGAATGAGGAAGGAGTAGATGATGGTGAAGATGTCTATCCTCAAGAAGGGGAATGTGTGGTTCCGAACTTTGTGGTTAGGCGCGTTATGATTAGTAAGGCGGCAGATGACCCGAGCCAAAGGGAAAATCTATTCCATACTAAGTGCCTTGTAAAGGAAAGTGTGTGCACCTTGGTAATTGATAGTGGTAGTTGTACCAATGTTGCGAGCCATGCTATGGTGAATTTTCTGAAGCTACCGACCACACCACACACTAGTCCATACAAGCTCCAATGGTTGAATGATTGTGGTGAGTTGAAGGTCACACGGCAATGTGTGATTAGATTTAAGGTGGGCAACTACCACGATGAAGTACTTTGTGACGTGATTCCAATGCAAGCATGTCACTTGTTGTTGGGTAGACCTTGGCAATATGATAGGTCTACTAAACACGATGGGAGGACCAACTGGTACACGCTCGAGAAGGATGGCCGAAGGGTCACAATTCACCCTCTTTCACCCTCCCAAGTGAATGCGTGGTACCAAAAGATGAGAGAATTGAAAGGGAAAGGGGGAGAACCCGAGAAGGGAGAAAAAGGAAGGGAGGCCGTAGGTGAGGAGGTAGGCACATCCGAGACTATCTCAACGCCAATGGAAAGGGAAAACGTAGTGATGTTGGCTAGGAGGAAGGAACTTTTCATGGACCATGATGAAAACAAGCCAATGCTACTTTTGGCCCATTGCTTTAACACTAACCCCACTAATCCTTGTATTTCTCCTTTGATTTCTCATGTGTTGCAGGATTATGAGGATGTATTTCCTAAAGAACTTCCGCAAGGATTGCCCCCACTTCGGGGAATTGAGCATCAAATTGACTTTGTGCCGGGCTCACAATTGCCAAATAAGCCGGCTTACAGGAGCAACCCTACGGACACCAAAGAATTGCAACATCAAGTTGAGGAACTCCTCAACAAAGGTTACATCAAGGAGAGCATGAGTCCGTGCGCGGTTCCGGTGCTACTAGTGCCTAAGAAAGATGGAACTTGGCGTATGTGTGTGGACTGCCGAGCCATCAATAAGATTACGGTAAAATATCGTCACCCTATCCCTAGGTTAGATGATATGTTGGATGAATTGAATGGTTCGTGTTTATTTTCCAAAATTGATTTAAGGAGTGGCTATCACCAAATAAGGATGCAACCCGGTGATGAATGGAAAACCGCCTTCAAGACTAAGTTTGGTCTCTATGAATGGATGGTTATGCCATTCGGCCTAACAAATGCTCCAAGCACTTTCATGCGGCTAATGAATCATGTGATGAAGCCATTTATTGGAAAGTTTGTGGTAGTTTACTTTGATGATGTGTTGGTATATAGTAAGTCTATTGATGACCATACAATGCATTTAAGGTGTGTGTTTGATGTACTCCGAAAGGAGAAGCTGTATGCCAACATGGAGAAGTGTTCTTTTGGTGTTGATAAAGTTGTATTCTTGGGTTTTGTTGTTAGCTCAAAGGGCGTGGAAGTGGACGACTCCAAGATAGACTCTATACGAAGTTGGCCGACCCCTAAAACTATTGGAGAAATCCGAAGTTTCCACGGGTTGGCAAGCTTTTATAGGAGGTTTGTCAAAGGATTTAGTTCCATAGCAGCCCCCTTAACCGAGGTAATTAGAAAGGACGGACCCTTCAAATGGGGTGAAGAGCAAGCTAAGGCTTTCGAGTCCTTGAAGGCTATGCTCATCTCGGCGCCTTTATTGCAATTACCCAATTTTGATAAAATGTTTGAGGTAGAGTGTGATGCTAGTAAGGTCGGCATCGGGGCTGTTTTGATGCAAGAATGTAAGCCCGTGGCCTATTTCAGTGAAAAGATCAAAGGGGCAACTCTTAATTATTCGACTTACGACTTGGAGTTGTACGCCCTTGTTAGAGCTTTGGGAAATTGGCAACACTATTTGTGGCCTAAGGAGTTTGTGATACGAACGGATCACGAATCGTTGAAACACCTTAAGAGCCAAGACAAGCTGAATAGGCGTCATGCTAAGTGGATTGAGTTCATCGAAACTTTCCCCTATGTAATTCATTACAAAAGGGGAAAGGAAAATGTCGTTGCCGATGCCTTGTCCCGGAAGCATGTGCTTGTTGCTACCTTGTCGTCGAAGTTAATGGGTTTTGAGAGCTTGCGGATGTTGTATCCCGAGGATCCAACCTTTGCTCCTATTTTTAGGGAATGCGAAGAGTGGGGAAGGGACCGTTGGCTTAAGGAAAATAACCATTCCTCCTACTCTCGGTTCGAGGGATATTTGTTCAAAGGAAGGAGGTTATGTGTTCCTTCTAGTTCTTGGAGGGAATTGCTTGTGAGAGAGGCCCACGACGGGGGCCTCATGGGTCATTTTGGGGTAGACAAGACCCTCGGAATCCTAGAGGAGAACTTATATTGGCCAAAAATGCGCAAAGATGTCACAAAAATTTGTAGTCAATGTGCGGCCTGCCGGAGTGCTAAATCTCGCCTCCGACCTCAAGGATTATACACCCCGCTCCCTACTCCCCTTAGGCCTTGGCTGGACATATCGATGGATTTCGTCTTGGGGCTGCCAAGGACTAGAAAGGGTCGAGATAGTATTTTTGTGGTTGTCGATAGATTTTCAAAAATGGCTCATTTTATTCCAAGTGTAAAAACCGAGGATGCTCCTAGTGTAGCTTCATTATTTGTAGAACACGTTGTAAAGCTTCACGGAGTACCAAGGACCATTGTGAGTGATAGGGACTCCAAGTTCCTAAGCCTCTTTTGGAAGTCCATGTGATACAAGATCAAAATCACCACAACAAGATCTCGGATTTCCAGTTTACAACACAAGAACCCGAGAGCCACAAAACTGTTTTTCAGCTTCTGTTTTCAGATTTCAGCAAGAAACCAAACTGTTTTGTGTTGTTTTCAGTTTTCAGCACACAGCAAGAACAACAACAAGATGGATACAAATGCTAGTGAATCGAAAGAGCCACACCCGGCTTCACTAGACTTTCAATATAACAAGATGAACAACAAGAATGACAAGTTGAAAGTTTTCAGATTCAACAAGGAACCGAGAAGAACAACCAGTTTCTGTTTTTGTGTTTTTCTATTTTTCAGCAACACAAGAAGAACAATAACAACAAGAAAGTAAAGATAGTTAACTTGACATAAACCACTCAATAATCTAAGAACCCTAACCTTTTGATAGGACCCCTAAATCTACTGATGGAGAACACCAAGTTCTTACGAGGACCAAGAGGTACTTTGCAACCTCAGAACCCACGTTTCTAGCCAAATATCCAACCAAGTGATTCCACACTTTGAAGGACCAAGTTTCGGTCTCCTCTTCCAGCAAGAGAGAGAGTTACAAGACACAAGTCTTTGTTTGTGAAATATCAAGGATAAGCTGATCTCAAAAATGGTCCTAATGACCCCTATTTATAGTACACAAAATGATGGTCAAATGACCCTCCTATCCTTCTGAAATGGGCGGCCTTGGAGTGTATTTTTATTACACTTCAAGGCTGATTTTGCACTTAATCGTGTTGAGGCTCGGGAGTTGCAAAACTACACGTCATGTTTATGCAAATTGTCTAGGACGTTTTTGGGCAGCCTTGTATTCCCGTATCATCCTCTCCATCTTGGGAGGAATTTGACCTCAAATTCAGCCTTTGGTCATCCTTCAACCGCATCCACGTAACCTTATTGATGGCTCGGCAGTCCACACCTCTATGCCAAGCCCCATCCGTCTTAGGCATTGATAGTACCGGAACCGCACACGGACTTATGCTCTCCTTGGTGTCAACTTGGGGTTGCATTTCTTTAGGAAATTCATCTTCATAATCCTGCAACACACGAGAAATCAAAGGAGACATACAAGGGTTAGTGGGGTTAGTTTTAAAACAATGAGCCCAAAGAAGCATAGGCATGTCCACATCATGATCTAAGACAAGTTCTTCCTTTCTAGCCAACATCACCATGCTTTCTTGCCCATTTGGCGTTGAGGCAGCTCCGGAATTCTCTACTGCCCCACCCACGGTTTCTCCCTCCTTTTCACCATTTTCGGGTTGGTTTCCCTTTTCCTTCAATTCCCTCATCTTTTGATGCAATTTATTCACTTGTGATGGTAAAAGAGGATAAAGAGTGACCTTTCGACCATCCTTTTCAAGTGAATATCGGTTGGCCCTCCCATCATGTTTGGTAGACCTATCATATTGCCAAGGTCTACCCAACAATAAGTGACACGCTTGCATCGGTATCACATCACAAAGCACCTCGTCTTGGTAGTTCCCTACCTTAAACCGTATCAAACATTGCCTCATGACCTTTATTGCACCATTTTCGTTCAACCATTGCAACTTGTAAGGGCTAGCATGAGGTGTAGTTGGTAATTTCAGAAAGTTCACCGTCGAGGCACTTACGACATTCGTACAACTACCACTATCAATCACCAAAGTGCACACATTCCCCTTTACAAGACATTTAGTATGGAATAGATTTTCCCTTTGACTAGGGTTGTCTATTGCCTTACTAAGCATAGAACGTCGAACAACAAAGTTGGGAACAACACATTCCCCTTCTTGCGGGTAAATAATCTCACCACCATCGTCATCATCGTCATCAAATGGCCTATTTTCAGATTCCTCTCCATCTTGAGGCTCGGCCTCATCCTCCACCCTTTCGGAAATCACCTCTTCACCAAGGTAGTACATTTTCCCTTCCCGTAGGATCACATTACGCCGGTTCGGACATTCATTGGCCTTATGTCCCCAACCTTGGCACTTGAAACATTGGAATCCCTTTGGGTTTGGATATTTGTGAGCTTCTTGCCTTGGAGGAATTTTGTGGACTGTTTTGGGGTCGGGCAGCCGAGTAGTGGAGGGTTGGTCCTTGTTTTTGGGCCAACCCGAAGAGGATTGAGCCACCTCTTTGCTTCTAGGCCAACCCGAGATGGATTGTCCCTTTGCCTTGAGTAACGACCTCTCCTTAAGCTCCTTTTCAACCTCAAGAGCCGCCTGGAAAATACCTTCAACGGTATTAAATCTGTGAAGTGTCAAGTGCGTAGAAATCTCCTTGTTCAACCCACACTTGAACCGGATGACGTCATGACTGATTTGTTCCCCACGATGATCAAGTCTCAACATGAGTTGCTGAAACTCATCGTAATATGCCATTACACTTTTATCGCCTTGGCGCAAGTTGTACAATCTAGCAAGTAATTCATGGCGATAACTCTCGGGAAGGTACCGCTGCCTCATCAATTGTTTTAACCGAAACCAAGGTGGCGGCTGCCTACCAATTAAGTCATCACCAAAACTCTTGACGTACTCCCACCAAGTGTTGGCATAACCCTCAAAATGAGCTATGGCATAACAACTTTTCTTTTCCTCCGGGATATCATTAACTTGAAAAACCTTGTCACAAGCTGATTCCCAAGCTAAGTAGGCCTCGGGGTCACTTTCACCCTTAAAGATAGGTAAGCTCAATTTGATGGTATTGATGCCTACGTCTCTTTCGTGGTGTCGATTTCCCCGTTCTCCATACTCTCGGTTCTGCCTTGGAGCAACACGGTCCCTTCTCAATTCTTCTTCCCTCATGTAACCATCATCAAAGGTTCCCTCTCCATCATACTCCTCTCTACCATACCCGTCAAAGTGGGCTGGTCGGTCTTGGCCATTTCGATTCGTAGGAATTGGAATTTGTGGTCTTTGGTTTAGTGGAGTTTGGAAGGGAGGGTTCGGATTTAGTGGTGGTCTAGTGGAGTCACGGTTTGGAGGAAAGTAGGTAGTTTGGCTTGTGGCATTTAGTGGAGCTTGGGGTGCATTTAGCATTTGGTGGAGCGTTTCGGGTGTGATGGTTGCGGAAGAGGTTCTATCATGACCATTGGTGGATACATGTAGAGGAGTCGATGGATGAGAGTTCCTTTGACTCTCCACTTGTTCTAGCCTCCCACTAATAGTCGTCACTTCCCCCCTTACTGCTGCCAAGTCTCCTCTCACGACCCCAATTTCAGAACTCAATCTTTCAATACTCCGGACAACGGTCTCAAGAGTGGCCCTCATAGAATCAATGGCATTAGTATCCGTATCATGAGATGTAGTTCCTTCCATTGTCACGATATTAGCCGCTTTAGTTCAACACAAGTTGGTGTTCCACAAGTGTTGTATAATTTGGCTAGTAACCGAGAACCTTAAGGTACAAGCTAGCTCTTGTCCGGAATGGATTCTTGTTTGAGAGACTCAAGAAAATTTCTGCCGGACTAGAATCAAAATTTCAGCAAGTCGTTCAAACGAATAAAAAGCACACAATTAATCGTTGACACGAACAACGGCTCAAGGAACTAGTTGACAACCTAGTAGGAAAGTACTAGTTTGTTAATTAGTTCTAGGACCAAGCAAAGGAAACCACGAATCAACAATTAGCAACCAAGAAATATCCTAAGTTGAGCTCTTAGTACGTGGCAGCATGCAATGTTCCTCACGTTTTTCTCTCCCTTTTTTTTTTTTGTTTTAATATTCACACCACAACAACAATATCACCAACAACACAAGGGTCTCGGATTTCAGATTTGCAATGCAAGAAAATCGGCAAGTCAGTTTCTGTTTCAGCACAATCCGAGACTACAAACTGTTTGTAATAAGGTTCAAACAATTTTGGTTATAGTTTGGTTGTAGTTTGAAAAGTGTTTGGGTGGGAACCAGAAAATCTTGTAGTCTTTCACTCTATTTCAAATTCAAGAAAGTGGGGTTTAGTTTACTATTTCCACAAAACAAGGTTTCTTGAAGTTAGGAAAGAGAATGATGGGCAAGACAACAAGTGATGGGTTAAAATCTTTTCCAACAACTTTAAGTGATGGCAAGACAACAAATGATGGGTGCTAGGCTTTCTTTTATAACAACTTTAATACTTGTCTTACAACTTGAACACACAACAATATGCACAATATGAACAAGTTCAAAAGTTGAACACTTCACAAACTTCAGCACACAACACACATCCAACGATTTTTGAGTATCAACAATATGCACTTCAACTTTCGGCCACCTTACAACATGCAACCTTTCAAGCTCAACCTTGGATCTAGACACCTTAGTGTTGGTGAGAAAGAAACCAACACAAGAAACTTACTAAACAAACAAAATAACACTAAGATCTAAACATGCAACACTATTCTCGGATTCAACTTTCTGATAGACAGATTTTTCAGAAAGTGTTCTTGGTGTAGTTTGGTCTTGGCCGAGAACTACTAGCCCAAGATGGGTTGTGTTGGAACACAACCGGTCTTGCTTTGATACCAGATGATACAAGATCAAAATCACCACAACAAGATCTCGGATTTCCAGTTTACAACACAAGAACCCGAGAGCCACAAAACTGTTTTTCAGCTTCTGTTTTCAGATTTCAGCAAGAAACCAAACTGTTTTGTGTTGTTTTCAGTTTTCAGCACACAGCAAGAACAACAACAAGATGGATACAAATGCTAGTGAATCGAAAGAGCCACACCCGGCTTCACTAGACTTTCAATATAACAAGATGAACAACAAGAATGACAAGTTGAAAGTTTTCAGATTCAACAAGGAACCGAGAAGAACAACCAGTTTCTGTTTTTGTGTTTTTCTATTTTTCAGCAACACAAGAAGAACAATAACAACAAGAAAGTAAAGATAGTTAACTTGACATAAACCACTCAATAATCTAAGAACCCTAACCTTTTGATAGGACCCCTAAATCTACTGATGGAGAACACCAAGTTCTTACGAGGACCAAGAGGTACTTTGCAACCTCAGAACCCACGTTTCTAGCCAAATATCCAACCAAGTGATTCCACACTTTGAAGGACCAAGTTTCGGTCTCCTCTTCCAGCAAGAGAGAGAGTTACAAGACACAAGTCTTTGTTTGTGAAATATCAAGGATAAGCTGATCTCAAAAATGGTCCTAATGACCCCTATTTATAGTACACAAAATGATGGTCAAATGACCCTCCTATCCTTCTGAAATGGGCGGCCTTGGAGTGTATTTTTATTACACTTCAAGGCTGATTTTGCACTTAATCGTGTTGAGGCTCGGGAGTTGCAAAACTACACGTCATGTTTATGCAAATTGTCTAGGACGTTTTTGGGCAGCCTTGTATTCCCGTATCACCATGTGGGGTAGGCTTGGCACGAAGTTACTTTTCTCCACGTCTTGCCACCCGCAAACCGATGGCCAAATGGAGGTAGTAAACAGAACCCTCGGGTCTATGATACGCTCCATGGTTAAAGGTAAATTGACTTCATGGGAAGAACACCTACCCTTGGTAGAATTTGCATACAATCGGGTAATACATTCGAGTACGGGAATGACTCCCTTTGAATGTGTTTACGGCCTAAACCCCCTTACCCCTTTAGATCTCACTCCTTTGCCTAGTGATCTCATGACCAGCTTAGATGGGAATAAAAGAGCCGAGGCCATGAAAAAGATGCATGAAGCAGTGCGGATCAAACTTGAAAGGAAGAACCAAGAGGTTACAAAACGGGCAAACAAAGGGAGAAGGAAGCTAGTGCTTGAACCCGGAGATTGGGTGTGGGTGCACCTTCGAAAGGATCGATTTCCAGCTCAAAGGAAGTCCAAGTTGCTGCCAAGAGGTGATGGTCCTTTCCAAGTACTCGAGAGGATCAATGACAACGCCTATAAGATTGACCTGCCACCGGAATATCAAGTGCCCAACACCGTCAACGTCGGAGATCTCTCCCTCGTGGATGCGGTTGAAGATGATCACGTGCCGAATTTGAGGTCAAATTCCTCTCAAGATGGAGAGGATGATACGGTTATGGCTACCCCTACATGTACACGGCCTTTCACACGAAGCCAAGCGCGGGAGTTACAAACACTCCAAGCCTTGTTCATGCAAATGGCCGTGTGTGAGTTGTTGGCCGAACCAACTAAGGGTCTCAACGTCCTTATGTGTGAGGAGGGGCCTAAAGTGTAATAAATTAAGTCTTCAAGGAGGCCACAACCAAGCAAGGGCGTCTTGGTCTTTTTGCTCATTTTTGTTGTAGTATAAATAGAAGGTGATAGTGAGATATCCTTTAGATTATTTTGAATGCTGAAATTGTAACCTAAAAACACCAAATATCTTCTCTCTTCTTCTCCAAGAAGTCGGTTCTAGATCTCACAAGTAGAGGAATACTTGTGTTGTCTCCTTGGCTAGAAACAAAGGTTTTGAGGTCGTTGAGTGCCTCTTGGTCTTTGTAAGAGCTTGGTGTTAATATTCATTAGGCTTAGGGTCCTCTCATGTTGTTAGGGTTCTTAGTTTCTTGAATATTGTATGTCAAGTTATTTATCTTCCATTATCTTGTTGTTGTTGTGTTGCTTTTCTTAACTTGAAAGTCTAGGGAAGCCGTGTGGGGCTTGTTTCGATTCCCTAGCATTATTGTATGTCTTGTTGTTCTCGGCTTGGACTTAAAACCGAAAACTATATCTTGTGTTGTAATCTCTAAACCGAAAACTAAAACTTGTCACTCTTATGTTGTTGGACTAAAATCCGAAACTCTTGTGTTGTTGGTTTGATATTGCATCAAGTTTATTGCCCATTAAGACCCCTTCTTCACACACAAAAGGCCCATCCGCCCCTTGCTTTTTGGGCCAGCCTTGGAGACTTGTTTATGGCCCATTAAGACCCCTCTTCACATATAAAAACGTTCAGGTCCTTGGCTGGTTCAATCACCAACTCACACACGGCCATTTGCATGAACAAAGCTTGGAGTTTTTGTAATTCCCGAGCTTGGCTTCGTGTGAAGGGTCGTGTACTTGTGGAGGCTGCCCCAACCGTATCATCCTCTCCATCTTGAGAGGAATTTGTCCTCAAATTCAGCGTGGGGTCATCTTCAACTGCATCCACGAGTGAGAGATCACCAACGTTGAAAGTGTTGTGCACTTGATATTCCGGGGGAAGGTCAATCTTGTATGCGTTGTCATTGATTCTCTCAAGTACCTGGAAAGGACCATCACCCCTTGGCAGCAACTTGGACTTCCTTTGAGCTGGAAACCGATCCTTTCGAAGATGCACCCTCACCCAATCTCCGGGTTCAAGCACAAGCCGTCTTCTCCCTTTGTTTACTCTTTTTGCAATGTCTTGGTTCTTCTGTTCCAGCTTGCTCCGCACCGCCTCATGCATTTTCTTCATTGCCTCGGCTCTTTTATTTCCATCTAAGCTGGTCATGAGATCACTAGACAAAGGAGTGAGATCTAAAGGGGTAAGGGGATTCAGGCCGTAAACACATTCAAAGGGAGTCATTCCCGTGCTCGAATGTATTACCCGGTTATATGCAAATTCCACCAAGGGTAGGTGATCTTCCCATGAAGTCAGTTTACCTTTAACCATAGAACGCAGCATAGACCCTAAGGTTCTATTTACTACCTCCGTTTGGCCATCGGTTTGTGGGTGGCAAGACGTGGAGAAAAGTAACTTCGTTCCAAGCCTACCCCACATGGACTTCCAAAAGAGACTTAGGAACTTGGAGTCCCTATCGCTCACAACAGTCCTCGGTACCCCGTGAAGCTTGACAACATGTTCAACAAATAATGAAGCTACACTAGGAGCATCCTCGGTTTTAGCACATGGAATAAAATGAGCCATTTTAGAGAATCGATCAACAATAACAAAAATGCTATCTCGGCCCTTTCTAGTCCTTGGCAGCCCCAAAACAAAATCCATCGAAATGTCCAACCAAGGCCTAAGGGGAGTAAGGAGTGGGGTGTATAACCCTTGAGGTAGGAGACGAGATTTCGCACTCCGGCAGGCCATGCATTGACTACAAATTTTTGTGACGTCTTTGCGCATTTTGGGCCAATAGAAGTTCTCCTCTAAGATTCCGAGGGTCTTGTCTACCCCAAAGTGACTCATGAGGCCTCCGTCATGGGCCTCCCTCACAAATAATTCCCTCCAAGAACTGGAAGGAACACACAACCTCCTCCCTTTAAACAAATACCCATCAAACCGCGAGTAGGAGGAATGGTCATTCTCCTTAAGCCAACGGTCCCTTCCCCACTCTTCGCATTCCCTAAAAATAGGAGCAAAGGTAGGATCCTCGGGATACAACATCCGCAAGCTCTCAAAACCCATCAGTTTCGAAGACAAGGTAGCAACAAGCACATGCTTCCTAGACAAGGCATCGACAACAACATTTTCCTTTCCCCTTTTGTAATGAATTACATAAGGGAAAGTCTCGATGAACTCAATCCATTTAGCATGACGCCTATTCAGCTTGTCTTGGCTCTTAAGGTGTTTCAACGACTCATGATCCGTGCGTATCACAAACTCCTTAGGCCACAAATAATGTTGCCAATTTCCCAAAGCTCTAACAAGGGCGTACAACTCCAAATCATAAGTTGAGTAATTAAGAGTTGCCCCTTTGAGCTTTTCACTGAAATAAGCAACGGGCTTACCTTCTTGCATCAAAACAGCCCCTATGCCCACTTTACTAGCATCGTACTCAACTTCGAAGGTCTTATCAAAGTTGGGCAATTGTAATAAAGGCGCGGATACGAGCATAGCTTTCAAGGTTTCAAAAGCCTTAGCTTGCTCTCCACCCCACTTGAAGGGCTGGTCCTTTCGAATAACCGCGGTTAAAGGGGCGGCTATGGTGCTGAATCCTTTGACAAACCTTCTATAAAAACTAGCTAACCCGTGAAAACTTCTCACTTCGCTAATGGTTTGCGGGGTTGGCCAATTTTTGATAGCATCTATCTTGGATTCATCCACTTCGACCCCTCTTGAACTAACAACAAAACCTAAGAAAACAACTTCATTAACACCAAAAGAGCACTTCTCCAGATTTGCATACAACTTTTCCTTCCTAAGGACATCAAAAACACATTGTAAATGTATCACATGCTCATCAATTGACTTACTATAAACCAAGACATCATCGAAGTAAACAACAACGAACTTTCCGATAAATGGCTTCATCACATGATTCATTAGCCTCATGAAAGTACTTGGAGCATTTGTTAGGCCGAATGGCATAACCATCCATTCATAGAGACCAAATTTAGTCTTGAAGGCGGTTTTCCATTCATCACCGGGTTGCATTCTTATTTGGTGATTGCCACTCCTTAAATCAATCTTGGAAAATAAACACGAACCATTCAATTCATCCAGCATATCATCTAACCTAGGGATAGGGTGACGATATTTTACCGTAATCTTATTGATGGCTCGGCAGTCCACACACATACGCCAAGTTCCATCTTTCTTAGGCACTAGTAGCACCGGAACCGCGCACGGACTCATGCTCTCCTTGATGTAACCTTTGTTGAGGAGTTCCTCAACTTGATGTTGCAATTCTTTGGTGTCCGTAGGGTTGCTCCTGTAAGCCGGCTTATTTGGCAATTGTGAGCCCGGCACAAAGTCAATTTGATGCTCAATTCCCCGAAGTGGGGGCAATCCTTGTGGAAGTTCTTTAGGAAATACATCTTCATAATCCTGCAACACACGAGAAATCAAAGGAGAAATACAAGAATTAGTGGGGTTAGTATTAAAACAATGAGCCAAAAGAAGCATAGGCATGTCCACATCATGATCTAAGAAAAGTTCCTTCTTTCTAGCCAACATCACCATGCTTTATTACCCATTTGATGTTGAGGCAGTCCCGGGAGTCCCTACTGCCCCACCCACGGTTTCTCCCTCCTTTTCATCATTTTCAGGTTGGTTTCCCTTCTCCTTCAACTCCCTCATCTTTTGATGTAGTTCATTCACTTGTGATGGCAAAAGAGGATAAAGAGTGACCTTCCGACCATCCTTCTCAAGTGAGTATCGGTTGGTCCTTCCATCATGTTTGGTAGACCTATCATATTGCCAAGGTCTACCTAACAATAAATGACACGCTTGCATTGGTATCACATCACAAAGCACCTCGTCTTGGTAGTTCCCTACCTTAAACCGTACCACACATTGCCTCATGACCTTTAATGCACCGCATTCGTTCAACCATTGCAACTTGTAAGGGCTAGCATGAGGCGTAGTTGGTAATTTCAGAAAGTTTACCGTGGAGACACTTACGACATTCGTACAACTACCACTATCAATCACCAAAGTGCACACATTCCCCTTTACAAGGCATTTAGTATGGAATAGATTTTCCCTTTGGCTAGGGTTGTCTATTGCCTTACTAATCATAGCACGTCTAACTACAAAGTTTGGAACAACACACTCCCCTTCTTGTGGGTAAATAATTTCACCACTATCATCATCATCATCATCATCATCAAGTGGTCTAATTTCAGTTTCCTCTCCATCTTGAGGCTCGGCCTCATCCTCCTCCTTTTCAAGACCCACCTCCTCACCAAGGTAATACAATCTCCCTTCCCGTAGTACTACGTTACGTCGATTTGGACATTCATTGGCTTTATGTCCCCAACCTTGGCACTTGAAACATTGGAATCCCTTTGGGTTTGGATATTTGTGAGCTTCTTGCCTTGGAGGAATTTTATGGACTGTTTTGGGGTCGGGCAGCCGAGTAGTGGAGGGTTGGTCCTTGTTTTTGGGCCAACCCGAAGAGGATTGAGCCACATCCTTGCTTCTAGGCCAACCCGAGATGGATTGTCCCCTTGCCTTGAGGAACGACCTCTCTTTAAGCTCTCTTTCAATCTCAAGAGCCGCCTGGAAAATACCTTCAACGGTATTAAATCTGTGAAGTGTCAAGTGAGTGGAAATCTCCTTGTTCAACCCACACTTGAACCGGATGACGTCATGACTGATTTGTTCCCCACGATGATCAAGCTTCAACATGAGTTGCTGAAACTCATCATAATATGCCATTACACTTTTATTGCCTTGACGCAAGTTGTACAATCTAGCAAGTAATTCATGGCGATAACTCTCGGGAAGGTACCGCTGCCTCATCAATTGTCTTAACCGAAACCAAGGTGGCGGCTGCCCATCAACTAATTCATCACCAAAACGCTTGACGTACTCCCACCAAGTGTTGGCATAACCCTCAAAATGAGCTATGGCATAACAACTTTTCTTTTCCTCCGAGATATCATTAACTTGAAAAACCTTGTCACAAGCTGATTCCCAAGTTAAGTAGGCCTCGGGGTCACTTTCGCCCTTAAAGATAGGTAAGCTCAATTTGATGGTATTGATGCCTACGTCTCTTTCGTGGTGTCGATTTCCCCGTTCTCCATACCCTCGGTTCCGCCTTGGATCAACACGGCCCCTTCTTAACTCCTCTTCCCTCATGTAACCATCATCAAAGGTTCCATCTCCTTCATACTCCTCTCTACCGTATCCTTCAAAGTGGGTTGGTCGGCCTTGGCCGTTTTGATTCGGAGGATTTGGAATTGGTGGTCTTTGGTTTAGTGGAGCTTGGAATGGAGGGTTCGGATTTAGTGGAGGCACTTGGCGTTCAAATCCCTCTTGTGGAATTGGTGGGGTTTGGAAATGTCTTGGTCTAGTGGAGTCTCGGTTTGGAGGAAAATAGGTAGATGGGCTTGCGGTATTTAGTGGAGCTTGGGGTGCATTTAGCATTTGGTGGACCATTTCGGGGGTAATGGTTGCGGAGGAGGTCCTATCATGACCATTGGTAGATACATGTAGGGGAGTCGAAGGACGAGAGTTTCTTTGGCTCTCCACTTGTTCTAACCTCCCACTAATAGTCGTCACTTCCCCCCTTATTGCTGCCAAGTCTCCTCTCACGGCCCCAAATTCAGAATTCAACCTTTCAAGAGTCCGGGTAACGGACTCAAGAGTGACCCTCATTGAATCAAGGGCATTAGTATCCGCATCATGAGATGTAGTTCCTTCCATTGTCAAGATATTAGCCGCTTTAGTTCACCACAAGTTCGTGTTCCACAAGTATTGTATAATTGGCTAGTAACCGAGAGGTCTTAAGGTATAAGTCAGCTCTTATCCGGAATGGATTCTTGTTTGAAAGACTCAAAGAAAATTCTGCCGGACTAGAGTCAAAAATCAGCAATTCGTTCAAACGAATAAAAGCACACAATTAATCGTTGACACGAACAAACGGCTCAAGGAACTAGTTAGCAACCTAGTAGGAAAGTACTAGTTTGTTAATTAGTTCTTAAGATCAAGTAAGGGAAACCAAGAATCAACAATTAGCAACCAAAGAATATCCTAAGTTGAGCTTATAGTGACGTGGCAGCATGCAATTTCCACACGTTTTTTCTTCTCTCGGATTTTCTCTTTTTTTTTTTTTTTGTTTTTGAGTTAATAATCACACAACTTGTGATAATTTGAAAAGTGTTTTGGTGGGAAAACGAAAATCTTGTAGTCTTTCACTCTTTTTCAAACTCAAGAAAGTGAGGTTTGGTTGACTAATCTCACAAAACAAGGCTCCTTGAATTAGGGAAACATGTTTGGGACAAGACAAAAGGTAATTGATGCAAGTCTTTCTTTTACAACCACTTTACAGCTTGTCTTACAACTTGAGCACACAACAATATGAACAAGATGAACAAGTTCAAAAGATGAACACCTCACAAACTTCAGCACTTCTTTAGCACATAAACATACAACCACCGATTTCTTGGTTATCAACAACATGCAACTTTCGGCCACTTCAAGTCACTACTCAATGTTCAAGTTTTCAAGCTCAACATTCGGATCTAGACACCTTAGTGTTGGTGAGAAAGAAACCAACACTAGAAACTCACTAAACAAGCAAAATAACACCTAGATCTAAACATACAACATCATTCTCGGATTCAACTTTCTAATGGACAGATTTTTTTTTTCAGAAAGTTTTCTTGGAGTAGTTTTGTTCAAGCCGAGAACTACTAGCCCAAGATGGGTTATGTTGGAACACAACCGTCTTGCTTTGATACCAAATGATACAAGATCAAAACCAACAACACCAAGATCTTCAAAGGAGGCTCGGATTTCAGTTTAACAACTCAAGAACAACCAGTTTTTAGTTTCTGTTTTCAGCAACAACAACACAACAACAACCAGTTTTTGTTTTTCGGTTTTTCAGCTTAACAATACAAGAACAACAAGATGGATAACAATGCTAGTGAATCGAAAAGAGCCCCACACGGCTTCACTAGACTTTAAGATAACAAAATCAGTAACAACAACAAGATAATGAAAGATAGATAACTTGACATAAAACATTCAAGAAAACTAAGAACCCTACTTCAAGAGAAGGACCCGAAATCTGCTGAATGTAAACACCAAGTTCTTACGAGGACCAAGAGGTACTTAACAACCTCAAAACCCTTGTTTCTAACCAAAGATACAACACAAGTATCCCTCTACTTGTGAGCTGTTGGAGGCGGCTCCAAAGAGTGGAAATGAGAGAAATGTTATGTGTTTAGGTTTACAACTTTCTGAAATCTGAAAAATCTGAGGACCAACCCTCTAATATGTCCTATTTATACTACAAACAAAAGGGCTAAAAGGCCCATCCGCCCCTTGCCTATTGGGCCAACCTTGGAGGCTAGTTTATTGCCCATTAAGACCCCTTCTTCACACACAAAACGCCCATCCGCCCCTTGCTTTTTGGGCCAGCCTTGGAGACTAGTTTATGGCCCATTAAGACCCCTCTTCACATATAAAAACGTTCAGGTCCTTGGCTGGTTCAATCACCAACTCACACACGGCCATTTGCATGAACAAAGCTTGGAGTTTTTGTAATTCCCGAGCTTGGCTTCGTGTGAAGGGTCGTGTACTTGTGGAGGCTGCCCCAACCGTATCAAGTGTTCATCTTTTGAACTTGTCATCTTGTTCATCTTGTTGAAGTATTCATCTTGTTGTGTGCTCAAGTGGTAAAGTTATAAAGTTGATTGTGAAAGACTTGCACCCATCACTTTGTAGCCTTGTCAATCACTTCCCCTAA
The DNA here is from genome assembly GCA_030864225.1 of Capsicum baccatum var. pendulum. Taxonomy (NCBI): domain Eukaryota; kingdom Viridiplantae; phylum Streptophyta; class Magnoliopsida; order Solanales; family Solanaceae; genus Capsicum; species Capsicum baccatum. Next base: position 167,630,337 of record CM061552.1, read on the forward strand.
ATCAAGGAACCTTGTTTTGTGGAAATTGTCAACCAAACCCACTTTCTTGAGTTTGAAAAAGAGTTAAGACTTCAAAATTTTAGTTTTCCCACCAAAACACTTTTCAATTTATCACAAGTTGTGTGAATATTAAAGCAAGACAAAAAAAAAATTATATATATATAAATCCGAAGAGAAGAAGAACGTGTGGGGCCATTGCATGCTACCATGTCACTATGAGCTCAACTTAGGATATTCTTTGGTTGCTAATTGTTGATTCTTGGTTTCCCTTACTTGGTCTTAGAACTAATTAACAAACTAGTATTTTCCCACTAGGTTGTCAACTAGTTCCTTGAGTCGTTTATTCGCGTCAACGATTATTTGTGTGCTTTTATTCGTTTGAATGAGTTGCTGATTTTGATTCTAGTCCGGCAAGAATTCTTTGAGTCTTCAAACAAGAATCCATTCCGGATAAGAGCTTACTCAAACCTTGTAAATCTCACGGTTACTAGCCAATTATACAACACTTGTGGAACACGAACTTGTGGTGACTAAAGCGGCTGATACCTTGACGATGGAAGGAACAACATCTCATAATGCGGATACTAATGCCCTTGACTCAATGAGGGCCACTCTCGAGGCCGTTACTCGGACACTTGAAAGGATGAATTCGGAATTTAGGGCCGTGAGAGGGGACTTGGCAGCAATAAGGGGGGAAGTATCGACTATTAGTGGGAGACTAGATCAAGTGGAGAGTCAAAGGAACTCTCGGCCATCGACTCCTCTACATGTCTCTACCAATGGTCATGATCGGACCTCCTCCGCAACCATCACTCCCGAAATGGTCCACCAAATGTTAAATGCACCTCAAGCTCCACTAAATACCGCCAACCAATCTACCAACTTTCCTCCAAACCGAGACTCCACTAGACCACTACATTTCCAAACTCCTCCAATTCCACAAGAGGGATTTGGGCGCCAAGCACCACCACTAAATCCGAACCCTCCCTTCCAAGCTCCACTAAACCAAAGACCACAAATTCCAATTCCTACGAATCAAAATGGCCAAGGCCGACCGGCCCACTTTGACGGATACGGTAGAGAGGAGTATGATGGAGAGGGAGCCTATGATGATGCTTATATGATACAAGATCAAACCCACAACAACAATATCACCAAAGGAGTCTCGGATTTCAGTTTTACAACCAAGAACAACAACTTTCAGTTTTCTGTTTCAGCAAGAAACCGAGAGCAACAAAACTGTTTTTATAGTTTCTGTTTTCAGATTTCAGCAAGAACACAAACTGTTTTTGTTTTGTTTTTCAATTTTTCAGCACTCAACAAGAACAACAACAAGATGGATACAAATGCTAGTGAATCGAAAGAGCCACACCCGGCTTCACTAGACTTTTAAGATAACAAGATGATCAACAACAACAAGATAAGATAAAGATAGATAACTTGACATACAATATTCAAGAAACTAAGAACCCTAACAACATGAGAGGACCCTAAGCCTAATGAATATTAACACCAAGTTCTTACAAAGACCAAGAGGCACTCAACAACCTCAAAACCTTTGTTTCTAGCCAAAGATTCAACACAAGTGTCACCACACTTTGTTGGACAGATTCGGATTCCACTCTCAAGAACAAGAGAGAGAGATGTTACAAGTCTTTTGTTGTGAAAATATCAAGAATGAAGTAATGCTGAAAAATACCCTAATGGCACCTATTTATACTACAAACAAAAGGGCTAAAAGGCCCATCCACCCCTTGCCTATTGGGCCAGCCTTGGAGGCTAGTTTAGGGCCCATTAAGACCCCTTCTTTACACATAAAAGGCCCATCCGCCCCTTGCCTTTTGGGCCAGCCTTGGAGACTAGTTTATGGCCCATTAACACCCCCTTTCACACATAAAACGTTCAGGTCCTTGGCTGATTCAATCTCCCACTCACACACGGCCATTTTGCATGAACAAAGCTTGGAGTTTTTGTAGTTCCCGAGCTCGGCTTCGTGTGAAGGGTCGCGTACTTGTGGAGGCTGCCCCAACCGTATCATGTACCATCTAGGTGCGGCCACGGTGTGTAAATACACCATGGTAATGTCCAAAATGCCCTTAGTTAAGGCCCAAAACCGTGAACCCTCACTCTCAAATGCTCCAAGCAATCTTCCATATGCGAGATCGCTTTAAGTTACGCTCAAAACGGGTTCTACATGCAGGTTCTTGTATTATCGCGGTGACCAAGTCTTGAGCCTCTATGTGTTGGCCTCCAAAAATGTCGCCCAAAAATAAGATGGCCATTTGTCCCGTATCATCCTCCCCTTCTTGAAAAGGATTCGACCTCGAATCCAAACCTTGCAAAACCGAAGAGAGGACAAACAAATACAAACTCCTCATGGCATGAGGGTTAGGGTTAGCATAACAAATCATCTCAACATGCCAAGGTTGCACATATTTGCAATATAACCAAGAATCCCGTGCAAGGAATATTAAAAACTCAACAAAAGATGTACAAAGGATTTGGTTATAGGATACATCAAGAGTGACACTTTGCTTGTCATGTGGACCAAGCAACCAGTTTGGTGCACCAACATCACCATTTCTAAATTTGGCACCGGGTTCAAATGGGAAAAGTGGCCATAGACACGGGTCTCGACAACACTTCCCTTTCCCGTGGCCTACACCCAAACTAAATGACATACTCTCTACAATAACATACATATGATCCAAAGCAAATAGAGAGTAGAGAAAAGTATCACTCAAATCGACTCCTACTAAGGTGCTCTCATGTGTGTACTCACTACTAGTTTCCCAATAATCACCATGAGTACTCTCAACAATGAAGTCACACAAAGTAGAAGAAGAAGTAGCTTCCGCAAATACACATTCCTTACCCTTAAGAGGACTCTCATCTTCCAAAAAGAGATTTCCTTCTTTAGGAGGAATATTGTCACACCATAGTGGGTTAGCATATAGGCTATAGCTCCCAAGGCAAGCTATACCATCATTTTCACCACTAGGTTCAGTAGGAGTGTTTAAATCATCTTCAAACAAGACATTGTACCTAAAAAGAGTGTGATCTACCTCACGGGCAGATTTGGAACAAGCAAGTTCCTCACTCTCTAAATGATCAATATCAAGTTTCGAGGATGTTTCAAACACAATATTACCCCAAGAAGAGCTCTCGGGTTCATTCTCACTTGGTTGATCAACATTTTCAAATACTTCACTAACTTGGGTCCTATTAAGCACGTCACACGCATACTCAAGTGGTGGGCAGTTTTCACAAACAAGTTGATCAACATCCATTACACAAGACGATGTACTTCCACTCAACACATAGGCTTCAACACTAGGTGGACATAAATTGATCTCACAAGAGGAGTGAATATCGTCCTCAATAGGATCCACTAGTGTATCCACACTCACAATATGTACATCATCAACAAAAGGCAAGGAATCATTAAACTCATAAAGAAGTAAGCTACTACTCACACTCAATGGATTACTAGCCATCCAATTATCATTCACATGCATTAAAGTGTAAGAGTTACCTATTTTGCCTTGAAGATCTTGAGTAGACTCCTTCTTGCCGTGAGGTAAAAATCCTCCATAAGCCGGGGCAGCAACTTCCTTTTGACATTGGTAGCCTTCGCTTGCCATGTTGGTACCTACACAAATGTCCTTAGAAATAGAAGGACAACCAAAGTTAGCACGGTTTGGTGGTAATCCCCTCACTTCGCTCAACACAACCTTTCCTTTTGCCACTCTCGGATTACCACCTCTCACTTCCTTACTCCTCTCAATCTTTTGTCTCTCATAATAATTCGGATAGGAGTAGGTAGGAACTTCTTTTTGCGGTCCGGGCAGAATGCTCGTCTCGAGGCAATTTCCCCATCGGTCTCTTATCATATTAGGCCAATTTTGCATATTTGGAACTTTATGCTGTGCAAACCAATTGGCTCCTAAGCTCACATGACCATAGGTTATGGGAAAAACATCACACCACACGTCCTCAAGGTAATTAAATTGGGAGAAGACAACCTTTACCCTCTCGGTAACCTTAAATCTGTCCAAGAAGTATGGAACAAGTAAAGGCTCACAAAATAACCCCAAGTAATCAACCATGGACGGAACAATGTAGTTTTTATAGTACCTATCATTTAACACAATGAGGCAGCCCGGTATCCCACAAATGGTCACCTTTCCGGAGTGTACACTTCTTCTCGGACCAACATTGTAAGGCACATGAGTACCCCTCGATTTTGGAGATGTAGATCCTCTTCTTCCCATTGGACGACCTACACTATAGCTAGTATAACCATTCACACCATATCGACCTTGATAAGAAGTACTACAAGGTGGAGAATATGAATCTTCACACTCCTCACGTGTACTCTCATCATAGCTCTCATAAGAGTTGCGAATGAAAGGGTTATACCTAACACCAAGTCTAGGTTCGGAGTGGGGAGCGCAAGACTCCTCACATGCCCCAACTTCGTCATAAGATCCCTCACGAGGTACTACATCATCTCCAAAGTCACCATAAGCACTAGGCACTTCATTCACCTCATTTTCTCCCGCAAAACAGTAATTTTCAAATCTGTCTAGATTTTGATCACGGCTATTTTCATAGCCTTCGCAATCCCCCTCAACTTCGTAGCCATAAAAACCCTCACTACAATTATAGTCTCCCATATTGTAGTCACAATAATCCCCGGCTATCAAAGTCATGTTCCCCTTATATCACCCTTTAAACCTACAAAAATGAACAAACAATATTAGTAGTAACGCTCCTTCCATTGTCAAGGTATTAGCCGCTTTAGTTCACCACAAGTTCGTGTTCCACAAGTGTTGTATAATCGGCTAGTAACCGTGAGATGTTAAGGCATGAGTAAGCTCTTGTCCGGAATGGATTCTTGTTTGAAGACTCAAGGAATTCTTGCCGGACTAGAATCAAAATCAGCAACTCATTCAAACGAATAAAAGCACACAAACAACCGTAGACACGAACAAACGGCTCAAGGAACTAGTTAACAACCTAGTGGAAAAATACTAGTTTGTTAATTAGTTCTAAGTCCAAATAAGGGAAACCAAGAATCAACAATTAGCAAGAAAGAATATATCCTAAGTTGAGCTTATAGTGACGTGGCATCAAGCAATGGCCCCCACACGTTCTTCTTCTCTTCGGATTTATATATATATTTTTTTCTTTTTTTTTTGTCTTGATTTAATATTCACACAACTTGTGCTAATTTGAAAAGTGTTTTTGGTGGGAAAAACGAAAATTTGAAGTCTTAACTCTTTTTCAAACTCAAGACAAGTGGGTTTGGTTGACAATTTCCACAAAACAAGGTTCCTTGATTTAGGGGAAGTGATTGACAATGCTACAAAGTGATGGGTGCAAGTCTTTCACAATCAACTTTATAATTTCACCACTTGAACACACAACAAGATGAATATTTCAACAAGATGAACAAGATGATAAGTTCAAGATGAACACTCCACAAACTTCAGCACTTCTTTAGCACAAGCACACAACCACCGATTTTTCTTTGATCAACAACAACATTCACTTTCGGCCACTTCAAGTCTTAACACAATATTTCAATTTTTCAAGCTCAACTTTCGGATCTAGACACCTTAATGTTGGTGAGAAAGAAACCAACACAAGAAACTCACTAAACAAACAAAATAACACCTAGATCTAAACATGCAACACTATTCTCGGATTCAACTTTCTAATGGACAGATTTCAGAATTTCGTTTGGTGTGGTTTGTTTAAGCCGTGAGTTAGCCCAAGATGGGTTATGTTGGAACACAACCGGTCTTGCTTTGATACCAAATGATACAAGATCAAACCCACAACAACAATATCACCAAAGGAGTCTCGGATTTCAGTTTTACAACCAAGAACAACAACTTTCAGTTTTCTGTTTCAGCAAGAAACCGAGAGCAACAAAACTGTTTTTATAGTTTCTGTTTTCAGATTTCAGCAAGAACACAAACTGTTTTTGTTTTGTTTTTCAATTTTTCAGCACTCAACAAGAACAACAACAAGATGGATACAAATGCTAGTGAATCGAAAGAGCCACACCCGGCTTCACTAGACTTTTAAGATAACAAGATGATCAACAACAACAAGATAAGATAAAGATAGATAACTTGACATACAATATTCAAGAAACTAAGAACCCTAACAACATGAGAGGACCCTAAGCCTAATGAATATTAACACCAAGTTCTTACAAAGACCAAGAGGCACTCAACAACCTCAAAACCTTTGTTTCTAGCCAAAGATTCAACACAAGTGTCACCACACTTTGTTGGACAGATTCGGATTCCACTCTCAAGAACAAGAGAGAGAGATGTTACAAGTCTTTTGTTGTGAAAATATCAAGAATGAAGTAATGCTGAAAAATACCCTAATGGCACCTATTTATACTACAAACAAAAGGGCTAAAAGGCCCATCCACCCCTTGCCTATTGGGCCAGCCTTGGAGGCTAGTTTAGGGCCCATTAAGACCCCTTCTTTACACATAAAAGGCCCATCCGCCCCTTGCCTTTTGGGCCAGCCTTGGAGACTAGTTTATGGCCCATTAACACCCCCTTTCACACATAAAACGTTCAGGTCCTTGGCTGATTCAATCTCCCACTCACACACGGCCATTTTGCATGAACAAAGCTTGGAGTTTTTGTAGTTCCCGAGCTCGGCTTCGTGTGAAGGGTCGCGTACTTGTGGAGGCTGCCCCAACCGTATCATGTACCATCTAGGTGCGGCCACGGTGTGTAAATACACCATGGTAATGTCCAAAATGCCCTTAGTTAAGGCCCAAAACCGTGAACCCTCACTCTCAAATGCTCCAAGCAATCTTCCATATGCGAGATCGCTTTAAGTTACGCTCAAAACGGGTTCTACATGCAGGTTCTTGTATTATCGCGGTGACCAAGTCTTGAGCCTCTATGTGTTGGCCTCCAAAAATGTCGCCCAAAAATAAGATGGCCATTTGTCCCGTATCATTATATGAGGGAGGAGGAGTTAAGAGGGGGTCGGGGAGAACCTAGGAGATACCGGGGGTATGGAGATAGGGGAAACCGACACCAAGAGAGAGACGTAGGCATCAACACCATCAAGTTGAGCCTACCTATCTTTAAGGGTGAAAGTGATCCCGAGGCCTACTTAACTTGGGAATCGGCTTGTGACAAAGTTTTCCAAGTTAATGACATCTCGGAAGAAAGGAAGAGTTGCTATGCTATAGCTCACCTCGAGGGCTATGCTAACACTTGGTGGGAGTATGTTAAACGATTTGGTAATGAATTGGTGGACGGGCAGCCACCACCTTGGTATCGGTTGAGGTATTTGATGAGACAACGATACCTTCTCGAGAGATACCGACATGAATTGCTTGCTAGATTATATGGCTTGCGGCAAGGAGGCAAGAGTGTGATGGCCTATTTTGACGAGTTCCAACAACTCATGTTGAAACTTGATCACCGTGGGGAGCAAATCAGCCACGACATCATCCGGTTCAAGTGTGGATTGAACAAAGAGATCTCCACTCACTTGACCCTTCATCGGTTCGAAACTATTGACGGTATATTCCAAGCGGCCCTAGAGATTGAAAGGGAACTTAAGGAGAGATCAACCTTCAAAGCAAGGGTCCAAACCCCCTCGGGTTGGACTAAAAACAAGGACCAACCCGGTCCTACGAAGCTGCCCGAAACCAAAACAGTCCCCAAGTTTCCTCCGAAGCCGGAAGCTCACAAATATCCCAATCCAAAGGGTTTCCAATGCTTCAAGTGCCAAGGTTGGGGACATAAGGCCAATGAATGCCCGAACCGACGTAATGTGATCCTACGAGAAGGGAGAGTGTACTACCTTGGTGAGGAGGTGGTGTCCGAAAGGGGGGAGGTTGAGGCTGAGCCTCAAGATGGAGAGGAAGCCGAGAATGAACCGAATGAGGAAGGAGTAGATGATAGTGAAGATGTCTATCCACAAGAAGGGGAGTGTGTGGTTCCAAACTTTGTGGTTAGACGCGTCATGATTAGTAAGGCGGTAGATGACCCGAGCCAAAGGGAAAATCTATTCCATACTAAGTGCCTTGTAAAGGGGAGTGTGTGCACCTTGGTAATTGATAGTGGTAGTTGTACAAATGTTGCGAGCCATGCTATGGTAAATTTCTTGAAGCTACCGACTACACCACACACTAGTCCTTACAAGCTACAATGGTTGAATGATTGTGGTGAATTGAAGGTCACGCGACAATGTGTGATTCGGTTTAAGGTGGTCAACTACCACGATGAAGTACTTTGTGACGTGATTCCAATGCAAGCATGTCACTTGTTGTTAGGTAGACCTTGGCAATATGATAGGTCTACTAAACACGATGGGAGGTCCAACCGGTACACGCTTGAGAAGGATGGCCGAAAGGTCACACTTCACCCTCTTTCACCCTCCCAAGTAAATGAGTGGTATCAAAAAATGAGAGAATTAAAAGGGAAGGGGAGGGAACCCGAGAGGGGAGAAAAGGGAAGGGAGGCCGTAGGTTAGGAGGTAGAGACATCCAAGGCTGTCCCAACGCCAAGGGAAAGGGAAAACGTAGTGATGTTGGCTAGGAGAAAGGAACTTTTTGTGGACCATGATGAAAACAAGCCGATACTACTTTTGGCCCATTGTTTTAATACTAACCCCACTAATTCTTCCATTTCCCCTTTGATTTCTTGTGTGTTGCAGGAGTATGAAGATGTATTCCCTCAAGAACTTCCGCAAGGATTGCCCCCGCTTCGGGGAATTGAGCACCAAATTGATTTGGTGCCGGGTTCACAGCTTCCAAACAAACCGGCCTATAGGAGCAATCCCATGGACACTAAGGAGCTTGAAAGACAAGTGGAGGAACTACTCAACAAGGGATACATCAAAGAAAGTATGAGTCCGTGTGCTGTTCCGGTACTTTTGGTACCAAAGAAGGACGGAACGTGGCGCATGTGCGTCGATTGCCGAGCCATCAACAAAATCACTATAAGGTATCGTCATCCAATCCCTAGACTAGATGATATGTTAGATGAGCTCCACGGATCTTGTTTGTTTTCTAAAGTGGACCTTAGGAGCGGCTATCACCAAATTCGCATGCAACCCGGTGATGAGTGGAAGACCGCATTCAAGACCAAATTCGGTCTATATGAGTGGCTGGTCATGCCATTCAGCCTTACCAATGCTCCTAGCACTTTTATGAGGCTAATGAATCATGTAATGAAGCCTTATATTGGAAAGTTTGTGGTAGTTTACTTTGATGATGTGTTGGTGTATAGTAAGTCTATTGATGAACATGTAGTGCATTTGAAATGTGTGTTTGATGTGCTCCGAAAGGAGAAGCTGTATGCCAACATGGAGAAGTGTTCTTTTGGTGTTGATAAAGTCATATTCTTGGGTTTTGTCGTGAGCTCAAGGGGAGTGAAAGTGGACGATTCCAAGATAGACTCTATACGAAGTTGGCCGACCCCTAAAACTATTGGAGAAATCCGGAGTTTCCACGGGTTGGCAAGCTTTTATAGGAGGTTTGTCAAAGGATTTAGCTCCATAGAAGCCCCCTTGACCGAGGTAATTAGAAAGGACGGACCCTTTAAATGGGGTGAAGAGCAAGCTAGGGCTTTTGAGGCCTTGAAAGCTACGCTCATCTCGGCGCCTTTATTGCAATTACCCGATTTTGATAAGATGTCTGAAGTAGAGTGTGATGCTAGTAAGGTTGGCATCGGGGCTGTTTTGATGCAAGAAGGTAAGCCCGTTGCCTATTTCAGTGAAAAGCTCAAAGGGGCAACTCTTAATTACTCGACCTATGATTTGGAGTTGTACGCCCTTGTTAGAGCCTTGGGAAATTGGCAACACTATTTGTGGCCTAAGGAGTTTGTGATACGAACGGATCACGAGTCGTTGAAACACCTTAAGAGCCAAGACAAGCTGAATAGGCGTCATGCTAAGTGGATTGAGTTCATCGAAACTTTCCCTTATGTAATTCATTACAAAAGGGGAAAGGAAAATGTTGTTGTCGATGCCTTGTCTCGGAAGCATGTGCTTGTTGCTACCTTGTCTTCGAAGTTAATGGGTTTTGAGAGCTTGCAGATGTTGTATCCCGAGGATCCTACCTTTTCCCCTATTTTTAGGGAATGCAAAGAGTGGGGAAGGGACCGTTGGCTTAAGGAAAATAACCATTCCTCCTACTCTCGGTTCGAGGGGTATTTGTTCAAAGGGAGGAGGTTATGTGTTCCTTCTAGTTCTTGGAGGGAATTACTCGTGAGGGAGGCCCATGACGGAGGCCTCATGGGTCACTTTGGGGTAGACAAGACCCTCGGAATCCTAGAGGAGAACTTCTATTGGCCCAAAATGCGCAAAGATGTCACAAAAATTTGTAATCAATGTGCGGCCTGCCGGAGTGCTAAATCTCGCCTCCAACCTCAAGGATTATACACCCCGCTCCCTACTCCCCTTAGACCTTGGCTGGACATCTCGATGGATTTTGTTTTGGGGCTGCCAAGGACTAGAAAGGGCCGAGATAGTATTTTTGTGGTTGTTGATAGATTCTCTAAAATGGCTCACTTTATTCCATGTGCTAAAACCGAGGACGCTCCTAGTGTAGCTTCATTATTTGTTGAACATGTTGTAAAGCTTCACGGAGTACCAAGGACCATTGTGAGTGATAGGGACTCCAAGTTCCTAAGTCTCTTTTGGAAGTCCATGTAGGGTAGGCTTGGGACGAAGTTACTTTTCTCCACGTCTTGCCACCCACAAACCGACGGCCAAATGGAGGTAGTAAATAGAACCTTAGGGTCTATGCTACGTTCTATGGTTAAAGGTAAACTGACTTCATGGGAAGAACACCTACCCTTGGTGGAATTCGCATACAACCGGGTAATACATTCGAGCACGGGAATGACTCCCTTTGAATGTGTTTACGGCCTAAATCCCCTTACCCCTTTAGATCTCACTCCTTTGTCTAGTGATCTCATGACCAGCTTAGATGGAAATAAAAGAGCCGAGGCCATGAAGAAAATGCATGAGGCGGTGCGGATCAAGCTTGAAAAAAAGAATAAAGAGGTTGCAAAACGGGCAAACAAAGGGAGAAGGAAGCTAGTGCTTGAACCCGGAGATTGGGTGTGGGTGCATCTTCGAAAGGATCGGTTTCCAGCTCAAAGGAAGTCCAAATTGCTGCCAAGGGGTGATGGTCCTTTCCAAGTACTTGAGAGAATCAATGACAACGCCTACAAGATTGACCTACCACCGGAATATCAAGTGCACAACACCTTCAACGTCGGAGATCTCTCCCTCGTGGATGCGGTTGAAGATGATCAAATGCCGAATTTGAGGTCAAATTCCTCTCAAGATGGAGAGGATGATACGGTTAAGGCGACCCCCACAGGTACATGACCTTTCACACGAAGCCAAGCTCGGGAATTACAAACACTCCAAGCTTTGTTCATGCAAATGGCTGTGTGTGAGTTGTTGGTCGAACCAACCAAGGACCTAAACGTTTTTATGTGTGAAGAGGGGTCCTAAAGTGTAATAAACTAATCCCCAAGGAAGCCACAAGAAAGCAAGGGCGGATGGGTCTTTTAACTCCTTTTGTTGTAGTATAAATAGAACATCATAGTGAGATATCCCTTAGTTTTTGAGAAGCTGAAAGTTGTAACCTAAACACACCAAAATATCTCCTCTCTCTCTTCTCTCATTGAAGCCGCCATTACTATCTCACAAGTAGAGGAATACTTGTGTTGTCTCTTTGGCTAGAAACAAGGGTTTTGAGGTTGTTGAGTGCCTCTTGGTCCTTGTAAGAACTTGGTGTTTATATTCATTAGACTTAGGGTCCTCTCTTGATGTTAGGGTTCTTAGTTTCTTGAATGTTATATGTCAAGTTATCTATCTTTCATTATCTTGTTGTTGTTGTTTGCTTTTGATTATCTTGAAAGTCTAGTGAAGCCGTGTGGGGCTCGTTTCGATTCACTAGCATTGTCGTATCTCTTGTTATTCTCGGATTGTGGATTAAAAACCGAAACTATCTCTTGTGTTGTAAGTTGAAAAGCCGAAACTTAAAACTTGTTGTCTTGTGTTGTTGGACTGAAATCCAAAACTCTTGGTGTTGTTGGTTTGATCTTGTATCAAAGTTAGAGTAGAATTTATAGTTATTCTTGTTTCGTGAAGGCATAGTCCATAAAACATTAGTGCTTAGAAATATTTTGGTTAAATATGGAAAGATAATATGTGAAATTGGAAAATAGACTGAGCTGGACAAGCAGGAAATCCATTTGTTGGTCTCAGTTATTGCAACCGCGGTCCGTGTCCCAGTGATTACGGAGGCCGAGTGACCGCAATTGCGGTCTAAAAAGTTTTTAAAAAGATCATTTGATTGCTAATTTACCCCTACGATCCTCTCTCATTTTCTCTTAAAAACCACTCTAATTTTTGGTATTCTATAGAATATCCAAGAACAAATTTAGTAGTTTGCCTTCTGTCAATCGGTAAGTTGTCGAACTTCCTTTCATTTTTATATGAAATTACAAGTTTAGAACTTTTAGTATAGAAGTCTTGAAGTGGTGTTTCTAATGCTAGATACATTATTAATTGTAGTAATTGATGTGTTTAGCTATTGTAGTTAGTGTACACGATAATAGGGAAGACTTGAGTACCCAAACTTATGCTTTAAGCTGTTAAAGAAATCATTTGCACCATGTGTTCGATTGAAGGCCCCAAAGAGTCCAATTCTAATTCTTTCAAGTTTAAGGGTTATGATCACACATTCTGGGCTTTAATAAAATGTTTAAAATGTTGTTATTCATAGTCAAAACAATGGATTAGAGGTTAAAAGTTCATTTAAAGTAATGTACAAAAACTGTCAACTTGGTCTCAGGTACTACGATCGTGGTCATGATGACTGCTGTTGTGTCACTGAAATCGTGGGCAAAGGCTCATGATCACTAACCTAAGAGCAGGCTCTGGTAGACATCAAAATTTCTTCCAAACCTTAGCGGCCCCCAAAACAACATATAACACTACCTCATGAACTTATATGTTTGTTCTAGCATATTTTTGTTGTGATAACACTAATGTTGGCATAAGTTATATTTCTTACAGTTTCTCAAACTAAATAATGGGAGATCTTGACGACACTCAATTCATGGCCACCCAATGCCAACACTCCTATTATAAAGATTTCAATAGGACAAAGCTACTCCTTAAAAGGGGTATAAACTTAGACAAGGTAGATAAGAAGTTCCCAGTTCCACGCTAGGTTCACTACTACTCGGTGGATGTGATTTGCCCCAAAACTATGCTACACTAACGGATAGTGGTGCGTGACTTCTACACAAACCTTAGCGTAGTTTCAGTCGCAAACCTAGTAATGACAATTCAAGGTAAATAAGTAAACTTTGGAGTTGAGCAGACTAATGTAGTGTATGGGCTCCCGAATGCTGACATGGGGCAATTTCATGTTTAAGAAAATGAGCCATTTTCCGTGATGGATAATATCCTATGTTCATGAAAAGCAGTCCCTTGGGCCACCATTAAAAGATATATTTCAATAAGTGACTTCAAGGCTGAAGCAAGGCTATAGTTGAATATCATCAGCAGCAAGGTGTAATGCTATTACAAAACAAGAAACCCCCTGCGTCTAAAATTTTTGAAAAATCAAAGGCATGGACTTTAGCAATTTTGCGACAAATCTTATTCTCTTTTTGTGGCTCTACAAATTGTTGACTTGTAAATAATGATAAATACTCCACTTTTGTCTCTTACGAGAGGGACATTTTGACTACCTTGGCGAATTTTGCATGCCACGTGTGGTGAGATTTTGGCATTCATCTCTTGTATACTTCTGTTAACTAAAACTTACCCTGTTAGTCTTTAAAAACTTATTTTGATTATATATGGTTGAAGAAATGAACTTAGGCCATCCTTGTGATTTTAGAACCCACTCTAGCCTAAAAATCCTACCCATGCATATTTATAATCCCTAGTACCCACTTTGAGCCTTTATACCTTTCTTTGGGAAACTCATTACAAGTCGTGTTCTAATCTTTTTATCCCTCTTTTGAACCGTGCCCTCTTTGAACTTGAAAATGCAACTTAAGGCTTAAATCTTAAGTTTGGATGGTAAAAGTGATGGAAGAAAGTTTGGAGCCACAAAGTGTCAGTAAAATGCCCAATGTGCCTAAGTGATAAAATCAAATGTTTAGAAAAAGAAAGGAACCAACAAGGGAATGAATTGCACGTAAGTTGCAAGAAAAACAAATGAAAGAAAAGTGGTAAACAAAGAAAGTGAATTGTAGGCATAAGAAAAGAAAGAAAACAAAGATGAGTGGCCCTTTGTAAAAAAAAGAAGAATTGTAAAAAGGGTGATGTAGACGTTTAAGGAAGGGTGTAGCCAAGTTGTTCCTAAATGGTATCCTACCCTAACCCAAACCTACATTACAAGCTTAGAAAGTCCTTCGAGATCTTATACCATTTACTTTCTTTGTAGTGGCGATTGAATATAGGGGCATGCCCATGGTATGACACTTGTTGCATTGAGATTTCATTTGTGTGAGAGAGAGTTTGTGCACTTAAAATTTATTGTTATGTAGTTGGTAGTTTGGTGTGTGGAAATTGTCTTTCTTTTGAGGATGGAATGTGAATAAGTGGAGGTGGATGATTTTTGTTACCTCCCGAGCAACGATACAAATGGGGTATAGCTGAATTATGGTAAAAAGGGAGCCACATCTAGAGTATTGTTTGTTGTTGCTTAGTTTCACATTAAATTATTATGAATCTTTTGATAGTGTATCTTATGATGAGAGGTGTAGTGAAACTAGCTTAGCATATGTGCAATGAGCTACTTATGGTTGCGCTTAAAGTTGAGGTCATTGTGATCTTTAAGGCATAAAGGTTGTTCCTAAATAATTATGTCTTATGGTAAGAGGTAATGATTGATACAAGATCCAACCAACAACACCAAGAGTTCGGATTTCAGCCCAACAACACAAGAACACAAGTTTTAAGTTGTTAGTTTTTCAGCTTACAACAAGAACTAGTTTCGGTTTTCAAGCCACAATCCGAGAACAACAAGATAGAAAACAAGTGCTAGTGAATCGAAAGAGCCCCACACGGCTTCACTAGACTTGAAGATAACAAAAGCAACACAACAACAAGATAATGAAAGATAGATAACTTGACATAAAACATTCAAGAAAACTAAGAACCCTACTTCAAGAGAAGGACCCGAAATCTGCTGAATGTAACACCAAGTTCTTACGAGGACCAAGAGGTACTTAACAACCTCAAAACCCTTGTTTCTAGCCAAAGATACAACCCAAGTATCCCTCTACTTGTGAGGAGATAGTGGCGGCTTCCTTTGAGAGGAAGAGAGAAGAAAAGTTTAGTGCTTTAGGTTTACAAATTCTGAATTCTGAAAAAACTAAAGACCAACTCTCTAATATGTCCTATTTATACTACAACAAGAAAAGGCTAAAAGGCCCATCCGCCCCTTGCCTTTTGGGCCAGCCTTGGAGACTAGTTCATGGCCCATTAAGACCCCTCTTCACATATAAAAACGTTCAGGTCCTTGGCTGGTTCAATCACCAACTCACACACGGCCATTTGCATGAACAAGGCTTGGAGTTTTTGTAATTCCCGAGCTTGGCTTCGTGTGAAGGGTCGTGTACTTATGGAGGCTGCCCCAACCGTATCATGTATCCTCTAGGTGCGGACATGGTGTGTAAATACACCATGTGTAATGTCCAAAATGCCCCGTGAGTCCTCACTCTTAAATGCTCCAAGCAATCTTCCATTCGCGAGATTGCTTTAAGTTACGCTCAAAACGGGTCCTCCATGCATGTTCTTGTATTATCGAGGTGACAAATTCTTGAGCCTCCATGTGTTGGCCTCCAAAGATTTCACCGAAAGATAAGATGGCCATTTGTCCCGTATCATCCTCCCCTTCTTGAAAAGGATTCGACCTCGAATCCAAACCTTGCAAAACCGAAGAGAGGACAAACAAATACAAACTCCTCATGGCATGAGGGTTAGGGTTAGCATAACAAATCATCTCAACATGCCAAGGTTGCACATATTTGCAATATAACCAAGAATCCGTTGCAAGGAATATTAAAAGCTCTACAAAAGATGTGCAAAGGATCTGGTTATTGGACACATTAAGAGTGAGACTTTGCTTGTCATGTAGACCGAGCAACAAGTTTGGTGCACCAACATCACCATTTCTAAATTTGGCACCGGGTTCAAATGGGAAAAGTAGCCATAGACACGGGTCTCGACAACACTTCCCTTTCCCGTGGTCTACATCCAAACTAAATGACATACTCTCTACAATAACATACATATGATCCAAAGCAAATAGAGAGTAGAGAAAAGTATCACTCAAATCGACTTCTACTAAGGTGCTCTCATGTGTGTACTCACTACTAGTTTCCCAATAATCACCATGAGTACTCTCAACAATGAAATCACACAAAGTAGAAGAAGAAGTAGCTTTCGCAACTACACATTCCTTCCCCTTAAGAGGACTCTCATCTTCCAAGAAGAGATTTCCCTCTTTAGGAGGAATATTGTCACACCATAGTGGGTTAGCATATAGGCTATAGCTTCCAAGGCAAGCTATACCGTCATTTTCACCACTAGGTTCATTAGGAGTGTTTAAATCATCTTCAAACAAGACATTGTACCTAAAAAGAGTGTGATCTACCTCACGGACAGATTTGGAGCAAGCAAGTTCCTCACTCTCTAAATGATCAACGTCAAGTTTCAAGGATGTTTCAAACACAATATTACCCCAAGAAGAGCTCTCGGGTTCATTCTCACTTCGATCAACATTTTCAACATCATCACACACTTGAGGTTCATTAGTTACATCATACACATCCTCAAGTGGTGGGTAATTTTCACACATAAGTTGATCAACACAAATTTCAGAAGATAATGTGCTTTCATTCAACATAATAGTTTCAACACTAGGTGGACATAAACCAATCTTACAAGAAGAGTCTATTCGGTCATCAATAGGATCAGCTAGTGTATCCACACTCACAACATGTACATCATTATCAAGTGGCAAAGAAATAATACACTCACATATAGGCAAGCTACAACTCACACTCAATGGGCTACTAGCCACACAATTATCATTCACATGTACAAAAGTGTAAGAGTTTGCCTTTTTACCTTGAAGTCCTTGAGTAGATTCTTCTTTGTCATGGTGTGAAGGTCCTCCAAAATTTTGGGCAGCAACTTTCTTTTGGCATTGTTCTTCTTCGCTTTCCATGTTGCTACCTACACAAGCGTCCTTAGAAACAGAAGGACAAACAACGTTAGCATGGTTTGGTGGTAATCCTCTTACTTTGCTCCACACAACCTCTCCCTTTTCCACTCTCGGATTACCACCTTTCACTCCCTTACTCCTCTCAATCTTTTGTCTCTCATAATAATTCGAATTGGAGTAGGTAGGAACTTCTTTTTGCGGCCCGGGCAGAATGTACGTCTCGAGGCAATTTCCCCATCGGTCTCTTACAATATTAGGCCAATTTTGCATATTTGGAACTTTATGTTGTGCAAACCAATTGGCGCCTAAGCTCACATGACCATAGGTTATGGGAAAAACATCACACCACACCTCCTCATGGTAATTAAATTGGGAGAAGACAACCTTTACCCTCTCGGTAACCTTAAACCTGTCCAAGAAGTATGGAACAAGTAAAGGCTCACAAAATAACCCCAAGTAATCAACCATGGATGGAACAATGTAGTTTCTATAGTACCTATCACTTAACACAACGAGGCAGCCCGGTATCCCACAAATGGTCACCTTTCCGGAGTGTACACTCCTTCTCGGATCAACATTGTAAAGCACATGAGTACCCCTCGATCTTGGAGATGTATATCCTCTTCTTCCCATTGGACAACCTACACTATAGCTAGTATAACCATTCACACTATATCGACCTTGATAAGAAGTACTACAAGGTGTAGAATATGAATCTTCACACTCCTCACGTGTACTCTCATCATAGCTCTCATACGGTTTACGAATGATAGGGTTACACCTAACGCCAAATCTAGGTTCGGAGTGGGGAGTGCAAGACTCCTCACATGCCCCAACTTCATTATAAGATCCACCACGAGGTCCTACATCATCTCCAAAGTCACCATAAGCACTAGGCACTTCATTCACCTCACTTTCCCCCTCAAAACAGTAATTTTCAAATCTGCCTATGTTTTGGCCATGGCTATTTTCATCGCCTCCGCAATCTTCCTCAACTTCGTAGCCATAAAAACCCTCACTACAATCATAGTCTCCCATATTGTAGTCACAATAATCCCCGGCTGTCAAGGTCATGTTCCTCTTATATCACCCCTTAAACCTACAAAATGAACAACAAGATTAGTAGTAAAGCTCCTTCCATCGTCAAGGTATTAGCCGCTTTAGTTCATCACAAGTCGTGTTCCACAAGTGTTGTATAATTGGCTAGTAACCGTGAGATGTTAAGGTATGAGTAAGCTCTTGCCCGGAATGGATTCTTGTTTGAAGACTCAAAGAATTCTTGCCGGACTAGAGTCAAAAATCAGCAATTCGTTCAAACGAATAAAAGCACTCAAATAATCGTTGACACGAACAAACGGTTCAAGGAACTAGTTGACAACCTAGTAGGAAAGTACTAGTTTGTTAATTAGTTCTAGGACCAAGTAAGGGAGACCAAGAATCAATAATTAGCAACCAAGACTATCCTAAGTTGAGCTTATAGCGACGTGGTAGCATGCAATGGTCCCACACGTTGTTCTACTCTCGGTTTTTCTCTTTCTTTCTCCTTTTTTTTTTGTTCGGTTTTGTGTTAAGATTCACACAACTTGTTATAGTTTGAAAAGTGTTTTGGTGGGAAAACTAAAATCTTGTAGTCTTTCACCCCTTTTCAATCTCAAGAAAGTGGGGTTTGGTAGACAAATCCCACAAAACAAGGCTCCTTGAATTAGGTAAAGTGATTGACAAGACTACAAAGTGATGGGTGCAAGTCTTTCACAACACTTTATAGCTTGTCTTCCACTTGATCACACAACAAGATGAACCATATGAACAAGTTCAAAAGATGAACACTTCCATAAACTTCATCAACTTCTTTAGCACATAACATACAACCACCGATTTTCTTTTGGTTAGCAACAACATACAACTTTCGGCCACTTCAAGTCACTACACAATATTCAAGTTTTTCAAGCTCAACTTTCGGACCTAGACTCCTTAGTGTTGG
This sequence comes from Capsicum baccatum var. pendulum, assembly GCA_030864225.1. Taxonomy (NCBI): domain Eukaryota; kingdom Viridiplantae; phylum Streptophyta; class Magnoliopsida; order Solanales; family Solanaceae; genus Capsicum; species Capsicum baccatum. Next base: position 167,649,596 of record CM061552.1, read on the forward strand.
TGAGAAAGAAACCAACACTAGAAACTCACTAAACAAGCAAAATAACACCTAGATCTAAACATATAATATCATTCTCGGTTTTCAACTTCTTGTGGGCAGATTTCAGAATTTTTTTTTGTTGTTGTTGTTTAAGCCGAGAACTTGCCCAAGATGGGTTATGTTGGAACACAACCGGTCTTGCTTTGATACCAAATGATACAAGATCCAACCAACAACACCAAGAGTTCGGATTTCAGCCCAACAACACAAGAACACAAGTTTTAAGTTGTTAGTTTTTCAGCTTACAACAAGAACTAGTTTCGGTTTTCAAGCCACAATCCGAGAACAACAAGATAGAAAACAAGTGCTAGTGAATCGAAAGAGCCCCACACGGCTTCACTAGACTTGAAGATAACAAAAGCAACACAACAACAAGATAATGAAAGATAGATAACTTGACATAAAACATTCAAGAAAACTAAGAACCCTACTTCAAGAGAAGGACCCGAAATCTGCTGAATGTAACACCAAGTTCTTACGAGGACCAAGAGGTACTTAACAACCTCAAAACCCTTGTTTCTAGCCAAAGATACAACCCAAGTATCCCTCTACTTGTGAGGAGATAGTGGCGGCTTCCTTTGAGAGGAAGAGAGAAGAAAAGTTTAGTGTTTTAGGTTTACAAATTCTGAATTCTGAAAAAACTAAAGACCAACTCTCTAATATGTCCTATTTATACTACAACAAGAAAAGGCTAAAAGGCCCATCCGCCCCTTGCCTTTTGGGCCAGCCTTGGAGACTAGTTCATGGCCCATTAAGACCCCTCTTCACATATAAAAACGTTCAGGTCCTTGGCTGGTTCAATCACCAACTCACACACGGCCATTTGCATGAACAAGGCTTGGAGTTTTTGTAATTCCCGAGCTTGGCTTCGTGTGAAGGGTCGTGTACTTGTGGAGGCTGCCCCAACCGTATCATGTATCCTCTAGGTACGGCCATGGTATGTAAATACACCATGTGTAATGTCCAAAATGCCCCGTGAGTCCTCACTCTTAAATGCTCCAAGCAATCTTCCATTCGCGAGATTGCTTTAAGTTACGCTCAAAACGGGTCCTCCATGCATGTTCTTGTATTATCGAGGTGACCAATTCTTGAGCCTCCATGTGTTGGCCTCCAAAGATTTCACCGAAAGATAAGATGGCCATTTGTCCCGTATCAATGATGCTTAACGACAAGCAAATATTTTAAGTTGGGGGTGTTGATGAGTGGTGATCTTACCACTCAACCGCACTCATTATTCACACACATTACCTTGTTTTGAATGTATAAATAAGACATATTTGTGATTAGATGAACTAATATCCACTCTTTGTAGGCATAAAGTTGAGGAAATCAAAAGATGTGGATTGGAGCATAAAATAATCAAAAGGGAGCAAGAAAATTGCATCTGAAGACTTAGAGTAGAAGAGCCTCAGGTACCGCAGTTGCGGTCTGTCAATTGCGACCGCGGTGGTCAAGCAAAAGTTTTCCAACCACGGTCACTAATGTTAACCACGGTCGCATATCCATGATCGCAGCTGGTCTTGCACGATCACAGCCTAGCAGAGGAAATCAGTCCAAGAGCAAATCTGTAATTACACGTTCTGATCCTAAATTGAACAAAATGACCCAAAACCCTTGATTGAATAATTCCATTTTCTCCAATTTCTTTAGGTTTTAGCTCTAGACATCATAACCACCAATTTTTGAGAAGAAAATATTGTATAAATTTTGGAGCGAAGAATACATTGGAGACTTTCTAAGTGGAAGATTTGCTAACTTCCATTGTTGATAAAGTGGCAGAGCCAAGTTTAAAGTAACATTCACTTGATTGTTCAAAAATCCCTTTCAATGGAGATTATGGGTATATCAATGCTTATTTATCATATGTGTAGATAAATATCCCTCTTGGGGTTATGTATGAATAGTGGTTTAAGTGTGTGTGGGTTGTTATTGTTAGCATATATTTGGTAGTTCATGTTTATGGGTTTTATCATTGCTATGCTATTTTGGTTGGATTTGATGGGTGAAAGCCCCAAATATCCACATGGTTTTAATGAGTGAATGCTTTAATCTCTAGCAAGTTCAAGGCCATCTTCGAAAGAAGGGTTTTGGGTGAAGTGTAGGAATCTATATCATCCTCAAAAGAGGGTTGTGGAGACCAAAGTAATGACAGACAATTATGTGTGTAGTTTGTTAAATTTTCACTATCGTAGACATAAGGGTGAATATGAGGTTGACTATTCCATGGGTATCATCCTAGAAATAGGGATGCCTAGATTGAGGTTGTAGTTACCAATTGTTGAACACACCTATTAGGTATTCGAAAGAATAAATGGGTTAGAGTTTGGTGTTTTGTCAAAAAACTAGAATCAAAATCTGTAACCAAGCGTACCCATATTTGATTTACAAAATTGATGTTGATTACTAACTCCCACATGTCACTCCCTTAGTAATGTATAATCTCGAGATCCATGCATAATTGTCAAAACTCTAATAATTCGTAGCCCCGACTTTATACTACAAAAACCCCAAAAGAAAAATTAGTGTAGGAACCTATCTCCCCATTTAATCTTTTTGTTCCATTTGTTTGAGTCTAACTTGCATCTATCATTTTGAATTAATTTTATCGCCACTCATATTGTTCCTCGTGGATTCGACCCTGACTCTAAAGTTGGGTAAATATATTGACGATGATTGCCTTGCACTTAAATCAACCTGTAAGTTGAGCGTTATTACACTACCATCTTAAAATAAGAAGGGTCATTAAGGTACTAAAGTATACTCAAGGTAAGACCCCTGAAATAAGTCACGGTACAATAGGAACAAAGTATTTCATAGAAATGACCTAGGTCATAAATTAAGAATCATCCTGACGAACCATACCATAGTAGGAGTCCTTAGAACTTGACACTAAAAGACATACCCACACATATCATAGGTAATGCAACATAAGGACAAGATTCATATCCAGGGAACAAGGCAAATGCAGAATGCGAACCTTAGGCATAAGAGCTATTAGAATGCATGCAACAATGGTAGAGTTCCCTCCTAACCAAGATAGGGTGGAATAGATGGAATATGCACCACGATCTTACCTTGAAGTCCACCGCTGGAAGAAAAATTACGATTAACACTTTAACTCCATCTTACTATACTTATAAGCGCAACGCTCCAATCTATAGGGTATCACCAAAGATGATCACTACAGATGATTGGTTCTTCTATTCTTAAAACCTCATCTAAACCAAATGCTACCTAAAATCTGGAATAGTCATACAAACTCCATAATCTAACCCATCCAATGACTTAACCTCCAATCAATCAGTTCAACCTGAATCCCCAGCCTATATGTCATAACTTTCCTACTCTTGTATTCCCTAAGTCAATAACCTCACCTCTTTCTGCACACCTTATCTATTCTACCAATCTACCTCCATAATCCTCACATTGTTATCCCTGAGCTAATACCCTTTACTACAAAAAATGCCTAAAGTTCAAACCTAACATCTACCAACCATTATGCACTATAAACAAGGTACTTAATAGAGAAATATACATATATGGTCTACCCAAAAAGAAGGACACCCTAAAATCCTCATTCACCCACAACCTACCTATACCTCCCGATGGGAAACCATCCCCCTATGCATGAAAGAACAGAAGCACACTATAGAGAAATACTAGGACTGATGAAACCTTTACCTATGAGGTTTTTTAGTTGCTCCTTAAGATCCTCTAACTCAACTAGAAGTATTTTATAATGAATGGATAGAAATTGGACAAGCGTAAAAAACAAGGTCAATCCCAAACTCAATCTCACCTTTAGAAGGACACCATGATGGTGATTAGGAAAGAACTCAGGAAGTTTATTCACCACCAAAATTGAGTATAGGGAAGGACCTTTCGAGTTAGAATTTTTAACCCACAGCAATTGATAGAGACACCCCTTTTGAGATCAATCTCTAAGCTCAAAGATATGATATAACCTTTTCCTAAATAGCTAGGGATTCATTATCCCATTCCATATCTAACTCACCAGGGAGTCTAAACATAACATTACAGTTCTGAGATTCTAATGACGTATAGCACGAGTGCAACCAATCCATCCACAAAATGAAATCAAAATCAACTATAGTCTCCGTACTACCAATAGAAACCATACAACCCCTATAGACTCTTTTAGAAATCAATAAGTCACCTATCAGGGTATAAATAAAAAAAGAGTCAAAAATAACCTCAGGATCAAAACTAAAATACATAGCCAAAAATAGGGTCACATAAGAGTGAGGGGACCCCAGACCAAGCAACCAATACATATAACGGGAAAAGAGTTTTCAAAATACCATTGTTAGCATCAGAAGATGCATCAGACTCTTGAGGGATAGTGATGTCACTAAGACGATCCTGACCGGTGCTGGAGATAGAAGTAGCATCCCTTGGTGAAAGAGCTAGAAAGTGTTAACCGATTCTTAATTGGCCCAAGCGATAATCCATATGGTATACTCCCATTCTATGTGACCCAACTAACCATAATTAAAATAAAGATTCCTCCCTCCCTCACAACAACCATAATACACCGACCAAAAAATTGATAAGGAGGATAGGATGGTGTAGATTAGGCCTCACTGTCCTGAGATTATGCACTTTGTTCCCTAGAAGCATTACCATTTTGAAAACATTTGTCTCCTAATGGCTTTGAGTAGGGAGCACAATCTATAGAATAGGTGTTAGGACCCATCCAACTCATCCTCTTAGACTAATTACCACTATACTGTTGGCCTCCCTTTCTTAAAGAAAATTGATAACTCTTACTCTGCCTATTTCCCAACCATGCTTTATTCTCCCCAGTACTAATAGGACTGCATTGGCATGAAAATGTTCTCACTATCTGGGTCAATAGACTAATATAATGTCAAAACTGCGCATTGGTAACCTCTCCTTGAGTTAAATGAGCATGAGTGCCATATTCCAAAGTAGGGTCAGTGGAGACTGGTGGAACTCTAAAGGAAAAATCCAAAAACTACGACCCTTGACTGGGTCTGTACCATAAGTTAGATGAGATCCATCCATTTCTTCCTCAAGTGGGATAGGTGAGTTTCCATGAATTTTAGATCATTAAAAGGACATGATCTAAAAAGAGAACCAAAAGAAGATTTAGGGAAGATTTCAAGACCTTAGACTCCAAAGATTAAAAATAGTGAGATAAGAAAGTGAAACATTCCTAAATTCTTCATAGCGTCATGATAATAAGTGTGGTACACAACATGCCCATAAGCAAAACTCTACTCGACAAAGCTTTCTAAATACCCCATTACACAGAAACCTAGGCTCTAATAATAATTTGACACGACCTAAACCAAGGCCTTGTCGTAATAAACATATCAAGTCAAACCAGGACTGGAGGCCACCCCTGATACCCTCATATATCTCTAAAAGGTGGCAGGAGCATTGCATAGTCTAAATGGTATCCTCTTGAATTCAAAATTCTTATAAAGACAAGAAATGGTCAATTTTTCTTGATCCTTGGGAGCAATAATAATCTGATTGTATCCTGAATACCCATCAAGAAAGCAGTAGCAACCCATGCTTATTAGTCTGTGAAGTATCTGATCCATGAATGGCATAGAGAAATGGTCCTTTTGAGTATAAGTTGTAACATCCCGTATCTTGCTTGTACTTATTCTAATTATATGGAACCTGGTATGGCCATATGGTATAGGTAACGGATGAGATTTGTTATGCAATTATTAATGGTGTAGACGGAATTATAGAAGCTGCCCGTATAGTTTAGTGTGATGCGACTAAGTTAATGTTAAGTTAACTATTTAAACTTGGAATCGCAAGCTAGTATTTGAATCTAAAGTTTAAAGTGACCAAGTGTGCATAAGTTGAAGGTTTGACAAAAGGGGTTAGAAGCTGAAAATGGAGCAAAATATTGAGGTGCTTGCTTGACTTATTTAAGCTAGTAGGTGAGTCACCTACTTAAGTTGTTTGAACCAAATTAATGGACCCATGGCTATGGATCAGATTTGGGTCTATGCTAATATACTCATTTGGGCCAAATTGAACAAACAAAAAGAAAGAAAATGGATAAGTGACCCAACACACCAATCTGCCAAGGCCCAAATATAATTGAGCCCAACAAGAAATTATGCAAGTAGGTGCATCACCTACTTTGAAGTTTTAGCATCTTAGAACCTTAAGTATGATATGGTTATGGCTGCCCCCACAGGTACACGGCCTTTCACACGAAGCCAAGCGCGGGAATTACAAACACTCCAAGCCTTGTTCATGCAAATGGCCGTGTGTGAGTTGCTGGCCGAACCAAGCAAGGGCCTCAACGTCCTTATGTGTGAGGAGGGGCCTAAAGTGTAATAAATTAATTCCCCAAGGAGGCCACAACAAAGCAAGGGCGGATGGGTCTTTTTACTCATTTTGTTGTAGTATAAATAGAACATGATAGTGAGATATCCACTAGTTTTTTGAAATCTGAAATTTGTAACCTAAAACACTAAAACATTTCCTCTCTCTTCTTCTCCAAGAAGCCGTCCATAGCTTCTCACAAGTAGAGTGATACTTGTGTTGTCTCTTTGGCTAGAAACAAGGGTTTTGAGGTCGTTGAGTGCCTCTTGGTCCTCGTAAGAACTTGGTGTTTATATTCATTAGGCTTAGGGTCCTCTCTTGATGTTAGGGTTCTTAGTTTCTTGAATATTATATGTCAAGTTATCTATCTTTCTTTATCTTGTGTTGTTGTTGATTTTGTTATCTTGAAAGTCTAGTGAAGCCGTGTGGGGCTCTTTCGATTCACTAGCATTTGATTTCCATCTTGTTGTTCTCGGATTGTGGCTTAAAAACCGAAACTATCTCTTGTGTTGTAAGCTTAAAACCGGAAACTAAAACTTGTTACTCTTGTGTTGTTGGACTGAAATCCGAAAACTCTTGTGTTGTTGGTTTGATCTTGCATCATTTGGTATCAGAGCAAGACCGGTTGTGTTCCAACATAACCCATCTTGGGCAAGTTCTCGGATTAAACAAACTACAAAAAAAAAAATTGAAATCTGTCCACTAAGAGTTGAAAACCGAGGATGATGTTGTATGCCTAGATCTAGGTGTTATTTTGCTTGTTTAGTGAGTTTCTAGTGTTGGTTTCTTTCTCACCAACACTAAGGTGTCTAGATCCAAGGTTGAGCTTGCAAATGTTGAATGTGGTGTAGTGACTTAAGGTGGCCAAAAGTTGAATGTTGTTGAAGACCAAAGAAAAATCGGTGGTTGTGTGATTTTGTGCTAAGGAAGTGTTGAAGTTTGTGGAGTGTTCATCTCTTGAACTTGTGCATATTGTTCATCTTGTTGAGTGTTCATCTTGTTGTGTGCTCAAGTGGTAAACTTATAAAGTTGATTGTGAAAGACTTGCACCCATCACTTTGTAGCTTTGTCAATCACTTCCCCTAAATCAAGGAACCTTGTTTTGTGGAAATTGTCAACCTAACCCACTTTCTTGAGTTTGAAAAAGAGTTAAGACCTCAAAATTTTAAGTTTTTCCACCAAAACACTTTTCCATTTACCACAAGTTGTGTGAATATTAATTCAAGACAAAAAAAAAAAGTATATAAAATCCGAAGGGAAGGAGAACGTGTGGGGCCAATGCATGTTACTATGTCACCATAAGCTCAACTTAGGATAATCTATGGTTGCTAATTGTTGATTCTTGGTTTCCCTTACTTGATCTTAGAACTAATTAACAAACTAGTATCTTCCCACTAGGTTGTTAACTAGTTCCTTGAGCCGTTTGTTCGTGTCTACGGTTGCTTGTGTGCTTTTATTCGTTTGAATGAGTTGCTGATTTTGATTCTAGTCCGGCAAGAATTCTTTGAGTCTTCAAACAAGAATCCATTCCGGACAAGAGCTTACTCAAACCTTGTAAATCTCACGGTTACTAGCCAATTATACAACACTTGTGGAACACGAACTTGTGGGAAACTAAAGCGGCTAACACCTTGACGATGGAAGGAACAACATCTCATAATGCGGATACTAATGCTCTTGACTCAATGAGGGCCACTCTCGAGGCCGTTACTCGGACACTTGAAAGGATGAACTCGGAGTTTGGGG